>BGNK01006558.1:0-25745 GCA_003297005.1 Symbiodinium sp. clade A Y106 | reverse complement strand
ACAGCAGACTTCCCTTAGCCGTAGACACTGAACCTGTTTAGGGTTTAGGATGTAGGGTTTAGGATTTAGCGCTTTAGGCATTATCCATATCCTATGAAGCACCCCCCCAAAACAAGAAGCTTCTGTGGTCTAGGGTTTAGGCGGTTTAGGGTTTAGGCTTTGTGGTTTAGGGTTTAGGCGGTAGGCTTTGTGGTTTAGGGTTTAGGCGGCTTAGGGTTTATAGGGTTTAGGCTTTGTGGTTTAGGGTTTAGGCTGTTGTAGTTGTTGTTGTTGTTGTTGATGTTGTTGTTGTTGATGTGGTTGTTGTTGTTGTCGCTGTTGATGTTGTTGTTGTTGTTGTCGATGTTGTTGTTGTTGTCGTTGTTGTTCATGTAGTTGTTGTTGTTGATGCTCATGTTTGTTGTTGTTGTTGTTGATGTCGATGTTGTTGTTGCTGTTGTTGATGTTGTTGTTGTGGTTGATGTTGTTGTTGTTGTTGTTCATGTGGTTGTGGTTGTTGTTGTTGTTGATGTTGTTGTTGTTGTTATCGATGTTGATGTTGTTGTTGTCGATGTTGATGGTGTTGTTGTTGATGTTGATGTTGTTATTGATGTTGTTGTTGTCGATGTTGATGGTGTTGTTGTTGATGTTGATGTTGTTATTGATGTTGTTGTTGTTGATGTTGGTTGTGGTTGTTGTTGATGTTGATGTTGTTGTTGTTGTTCATGTGGTTGTGGTTGTTGTTGTTGTTGTTGATGTTGTTGTTGTTGTTATCGATGTTGATGTTGTTGTTGTCGATGTTGATGGTGTTGTTGTTGATGTTGATGTTGTTATTGATGTTGTTGTTGTCGATGTTGATGGTGTTGTTGTTGATGTTGATGTTGTTATTGATGTTGTTGTTGTTGATGTTGGTTGTGGTTGTTGTTGATGTTGATGTTGTTGTTGTTGTTGATGTTGTTGTTGTTGTTGATGTGGTTGTTGTTGTTGTTGATGTTGATGTTGTTGTTGTTGATGTTGTTGTTGTTCTTGTTGTTCATGTGGTTGTGGTTGTTGTTGTTGTTGTCGCTGTTGATGTTGTTGTTGTTGCTGTTGTGATGTTGTTGTTGTTGATGATGTTGTTGTTGTTGATGTTGTTGTTGTTCATGTGGTTGTGGTTGTTGTTGTTGCTGTTGATGTTGTTGTTGTTGATGTTGTTGTTGTGGTTGTTGTCGTTGTTGTTCTTGATGTGGTTGTTGTTGTTGATGTTGTTGTTGTTGATGTTGATGTGGTTGTTGCTGTTGTTGTTGATGTTGTTGTTGATGTGGTTGTGGTTGTTGTTGTTGATGTTGATGTTGTTGTTGTTGATGTTGTTGTTGTTGTTGTTGTGGTTGTTGTTGTTGTCGATGTTGATGTTGTTGTTGTTGTCGTTGTTGTTCATGTAGTTGTTGTTGTTGATGCTCATGTTTGTTGTTGTTGTTGTTGATGTCGATGTTGTTGTTGTTGTGGTTGATGTTGTTGTTGTTGTTCATGTGGTTGTGGTTGATGTTGTTGTTGTTGATGTTGTTGTTGTGGTTGATGTTGTTGTTGTTGATGTTGATGTTGTTGTTGTTGATGTTGTTGTTGTGGTTGATGTTGTTGTCGTTGATGTTCATGTGGTTGTGGTTGTTGTTGTTGATGTTGTTGTTGTTGTTGTTATCGATGTTGATGTTGTTGTTGTCGATGTTGATGGTGTTGTTGTTGATGTTGATGTTGTTATTGATGTTGTTGTTGTTGATGTTGGTTGTGGTTGTTGTTGTTNTGTTGTTGTTGTTGTTATCGATGTTGATGTTGTTGTTGTCGATGTTGATGGTGTTGTTGTTGATGTTGATGTTGTTATTGATGTTGTTGTTGTTGATGTTGGTTGTGGTTGTTGTTGTTGATGTTGATGTTGTTGTTGTTGATGTTGTTGTTGTTGTTGATGTTGATGTTGTTGTTGTTGATGTTGTTGTTGATGTGGTTATAATTATTATTATTATTGATGTTGTTGTTGTTGTGGCTGTTGTTGTTGTTGTTGATGATGCTGTCGCTGTTTTTGATGTTGATGTGGTTGTTGTTGTCGATGTTGATGTTGTTGTTGTCGTTGTTGTTGATGTTGTTGTTGTTGTTGATGTTGTTGTTGTTGATGTTGTTGTTGTTGTTGATGTTGTTGTTGTTGTTCATGTGGTTGTGGTTGTTGTTGTTGTTGATGTTGTTGTTGTTGCTGTGGTTGTTGTTGTTGTTCTTGATGTGGTTGTTGTTGTTAGGGTTTAGATATCCCAAAAACCCAGACAGAAAATTCTAACAGCAGACTTCCCTGAGCCCTAGACACTGAACCTGTTTAGGGTTTAGGAGGTAGGGTTCAGGATTTAGCGCTTCAGGCATTATCCAGAAACCTATGGTTTAGATATCCCAAAAACCCAGACAGAAAATTCTAACAGCAGACTTCCCTTAGCCGTAGACACTGAACCTGTTTAGGGTTTAGGATGTAGGGTTTAGGATTTAGCGCTTTAGNAGACTTCCCTTAGCCGTAGACACTGAACCTGTTTAGGGTTTAGGATGTAGGGTTTAGGATTTAGCGCTTTAGGCATTATCCATATCCTATGAAGCACCCCCCCAAAACAAGAAGTTTTTTTTGGTCTAGGGTTTAGGCGGTTTAGGGTTTAGGCTTTGTGGTTTAGGGTTTAGGCGGTAGGCTTTGTGGTTTAGGGTTTAGGCGGTTTAGGGTTTATAGGGTTTAGGCTTTGTGGTTTAGGGTTTAGGCTGTTGTAGTTGTTGTTGTTGTTGATGTTGATGTTGCTGTTGTTGATGTGGTTGTTGTTGTTGATGTTGATGTTGTTGTTGTTGATGTTGTTGTTGTTGTTGATGTGGTTGTTGTTGTTGTCGCTGTTCATGTTGTTGTCGCTGTTGATGTTGTTGTTGTTGTTGATGTTGTTGTTGTTGTCGATGTTGATGTTGTTGTTGTTGTCGTTGTTGTTCATGTAGTTGTTGTTGTTGATGCTCATGTTTGTTGTTGTTGTTGTTGATGTCGATGTTGTTGTTGTTGATGTTGATGTTGATGTTGTGGTTGATGTTGTTGTTGTTATTGTTGATGTTGATGTTGTTGTTGTTGTTGATGTTGTTGTTGTGGTTGATGTTGTTGTTGTTGTTCATGTGGTTGTGGTTGTTGTTGTTGTCGCTGTTGATGTTGTTGTTGTTGTTGCTGTTGTGATGTTGTTGTTGTTGATGATGTTGTTGTTGTTGATGTTGTTGTTGTTGTTCATGTGGTTGTGGTTGTTGTTGTTGCTGTTGATGTTGTTGTTGANTGTTGTTGTTGTTCTTGATGTGGTTGTTGTTGTTGATGTTGTTGTTGTTGATGTTGATGTGGTTGTTGTTGTTGTTGATGTTGTTGTTGTTGATGTGGTTGTGGTTGTTGTTGTTGTTGATGTTGTTGTTGTTGTGGTTGTTGTTGTTGTTGTTGTTCTTGATGTGGTTCTTGTTGTTGATGTTGTTGTTGTTGATGTTGATGTGGCTGTTGTTGTTGTTGTTGATGTTGTTGTTGTTGATGTGGTTGTGGTTGTTGTTGTTGATGTTGATGTTGTTGTTGTTGATGTTTTTGTTGTTGATGTGGTTGTTGTTGTTGTCGCTGTTGTTGTTGTCGTTGTTGTTGATGTTGTTGTTGTTGATGTTGTTGTTGTTGATGACGTTGTTGTTGTTGTTGATGTTGTTGTTGTTGTTCATGTGGTTGTGGTTGTTGTTGTTGTTGATGTTGTTGTTGTTGTTGATGTTGTTGTTGTTGTTGCTGTGGTTGTTGTTGTTGTTCTTGATGTGGTTGTTGTTGTTGTTGATGTTGATGTTGTTTGTTGTTGTTGTTGATGTTGCTCTTGTTGATGATGTTGTTGTTGATGTTGTTGTTGTTGATGTTGATGTTGTTGTTGTTGTTGATGTTGATGTTTGTTGTTGCTGATGTTGATGTTGTTGTTGTTGTTGTTGATGTTGATGTTGTTGTTGTTGATGTTGATGTTGTTGATGTTGGTTGTGGTTGTTGTTGTTGATGTTGATGTTGTTGTTGTTGATGTTGTTGTTGTTGTTGATGTGGTTGTTGTTGTTGTTGATGTTGATGTTGTTGTTGATGTTGATGTTGTTGTTGATGTTGTTGTTGTTGTTCATGTGGTTGTGGTTGTTGTTGTTGTTGTCGCTGTTGATGTTGTTGTTGTTGTTGTTGCTGTTGTGATGTTGTTGTTGTTGATGATGTTGTTGTTGTTGATGTTGTTGTTGTTGTTCATGTGGTTGTGGTTGTTGTTGTTGCTGTTGATGTTGTTGTTGANTGTTGTTGTTGTTCTTGATGTGGTTGTTGTTGTTGATGTTGTTGTTGTTGATGTTGATGTGGTTGTTGTTGTTGTTGATGTTGTTGTTGTTGATGTGGTTGTGGTTGTTGTTGTTGTTGTTGTTGCTGTTGTTGTTGTTGATGTTGTTGTTGTTGATGTTGTTGTTGTCGTTGTTGTTGATGTTGTTGTTGTTGATGTTGTTGTTGTTTTTGATGTTGTTGTTGTTGATGTTGATGTTGTTTGTTGTTGTTGTTGATGTTGCTGTTGTTGATGATGTTGTTGTTGGTGTTGTGTTTGTTGATGTTGATGTTGTTGTTGTTGTTGATGTTGATGTTTGTTGTTGCTGATGTTGATGTTGTTGTTGTTGTTGATGTTGCTGTTGATGTTGATGTTGTATGTTGATGTTGTTGTTGATGTTGATGTTGTTGTTCATGTTGATGTTGATGTTGTTGTTGATGTTGATGTTATTGTTCTTGTTGTTGTGCCGTGTTGTTGTGTTGTGTCTTTTGTTGTGTTGTCTTGTGTGTTGTGCTGTGTTGTGCTGTGTTGTTTGTTGTGTTGTGTTTTGTTGTTGTGTGTTGTTGTGGTGTTGTTGTGTTGTCTTGTGTGTTGTGCTGTGTTGTGCTGTGTTGTGCTGTGTTGTTTGTTGTGTTGTGTTTTGTCGTTGTGTGTTGTTGTGGTATTGTGTTGTTGTGTGTTGCTGTGGTGTTGTGAGGTGTCGTTGTGTTGTTGCGTTTTTTGTTGTGTTTTGTTGTGTGTTGTGTTGTGTAAACGTTGGGGGAGCTCCCCAGAACATCGGTTTTAGGGTTTAGGATTTCGGGTTTCGGGTTTAAGGTTACCGGTTTCGGGTTTAGGGAGCTCCCCACAGCAGTGGTTGTATTGTTTAACTGTGTCCAGAGACAGTCCCTGGGGGACTAGTTTCGGCTTTGAGCAAAGCTCTGCATAGCTCCCCAGAACATTGGTTTTAGGGTTTAGGATTTTGGGTTTCGGGTTTAGGGTTTAGGGTTCAGGGTTAGCGGTTTCGGGTTTAGGGTTTAGGGAAGGGAGTCCCTGGGGGACTAGTNCTGGGGGACTAGTTTCGGGTTTGGTTTCGGGTTTAAAGTTTAAGGAAAAGAGTCTCTGGGGGACTAGTTTCGGGTTTGAGCGAAGGCTGGGGGAGCTCCCCGAAGCATTGTTCAATTGTTTCCGGGGAGAGTCCCTGGGGGACTAGTTTCGGCTTTGAGCAAAGGCTGGGGGAGCTCCCCAGAACATTGGTTTTAGGGTTTAGGATTTTGGGTTTCGGGTTTAGGGTTTAGGGTTCAGGGTTAGCGGTTTCGGGTTTAGGGTTTAGGGAAGGGAGTCCCTGGGGGACTAGTNCTGGGGGACTAGTTTCGGGTTTGGTTTCGGGTTTAAAGTTTAAGGAAAAGAGTCTCTGGGGGACTAGTTTCGGGTTTGAGCGAAGGCTGGGGGAGCTCCCCGAAGCATTGTTCAATTGTGTCCGGAGAGAGTCCCTGGAAGACTAGTTTCGGCTTTGAGCAAAGGTTGGGGGAGCTCCCCAGAACATTGGTTTTAGGGTTTAGGATTTTGGGTTTCGGGTTTAGGGTTTAGAGTTCAGGGTTAGCGGTTTCGGGTTTAGGGTTTAGGGAAGGGAGTCCCTGGGGGACTAGTTTCGGGTTTGGTTTCGGGTTTAAAGTTTAAGGAAAAGAGTCTCTGGGGGACTAGTTTCGGGTTTGGTTTCGGGTTTAAAGTTTAAGGAAAAGAGTCTCTGGGGGACTAGTTTCGGGTTTGAGCGAAGGCTGGGGGAGCTCCCCGAAGCATTGTTCAACTGTGTCCGGAGAGAGTCCCTGGGGGACTAGTTTCGGCTTTGAGCAAAGGCTGGGGGAGCTCCCCAGAACATTGGTTTTAGGGTTTAGGATTTTGGGTTTCGGGTTTAGGGTTTAGGGTTTAGGGTTCAGGGTTAGCGGTTTCGGGTTTAGGGTTTAGGGTTCAGGGTTAGCGGTTTCGGGTTTAGGGTTTAGGGAAGGGAGTCCCTGGGGGACTAGTTTCGGGTTTGGTTTCGGGTTTAAAGTTTAAGGAAAAGANTAGGGTTTAGGGTTCAGGGTTAGCGGTTTCGGGTTTAGGGTTTAGGGAAGGGAGTCCCTGGGGGACTAGTTTCGGGTTTGGTTTCGGGTTTAAAGTTTAAGGAAAAGAGTCTCTGGGGGGACTAGTTTCGGGTTTGAGCGAAGGCTGGGGGAGCTCCCAGAGCATTGGTTGCACTGTTAACTGTCTCCGGAAAAAGTGCCTGGAGGACTAGTTTTCGGCTTGGGCAAACGTTGGGGGGCTCTGCAGAGCACAGGTTGTTCGGGTTTAACGAGTCTGTGGACAAGTCCTCGGGGCTTTCGTTTCACAACTTCTTGAAGCATTACTTGTCGGGTTTAAGCAAGGGTTGCAAAACGCCTTGAAGCCCACCTTCCAGCGCCCCCTCAGCAAGGCGCCTTAAACAGCAACCTGCCCCTCCCCTGAAGCCCTGCAGCTCACCCCCCACCCTACACCCCACACCCCCACACGAGAGCAAGGGAGAGCAAGGAGGAGCAACAGAGGAGAGCAAGGGGGGAGAGCAACAAAGGACAGAGAGCCAGAGGAGAGCAAGGGAGAGCAACAGAGGAGAGCAAGGGAGAGCAACAGAGAGCAAGAGGAGAGCAAGGAGGAGCAACAGAGGAGAGCAAGAAAGAGCAAGAGGAGAGCAAGGGAGAGCAAGGGAGAGCAACAGAGGAGAGCAAGGGAGAGCAAGAGAGAGCAACAGAGGAGAGCAAGAGAGAGCAACAGAGGAGAGCAAGAAAGAGCAAGAGGAGAGCAAGGGAGAGCAACAGAGGAGAGCAAGGGAGAGCAAGAAAGAGCAAGAGGAGAGCAAGGGAGAGCAAGGAGGAGCAACAGAGGAGAGCAAGAAAGAGCAACAGAGGAGAGCAAGGGAGAGCAACAGAGAGCAAGAGAGAGCAACAGAGGAGAGCAAGGGAGAGCAACAGAGAGCAAGGGAGAGCAAGGAGGAGCAACAGAGAAGAGCAAAAAAAGCAAGAGGAGAGCAAGGAGGAGCAACAGAGAAGAGCAAAAAAAGCAAGAGGAGAGCAAGGGAGAGCAACAGAGGAGAGCAAGGGAGAGCAAGAGAGAGCAACAGAGGAGAGCAAGAGAGGTACGATCTCTTCCGGTCCAAACCGGTCTTCTTGCAAAAAGTGGTGTGCAAACTGTTCTTTTGCAGGGGCGTCAAAAACCGGTCTAGCAACAGCAAATGCAACCAGAGGCAATGCAGGGACCAGGAATGTTGCAAATGGGTCCGTGCTAAAAGATCAAAAAAAATACCGGCGAGGCCCAGGGGCGAGCCCATACGTGCATGAGGGGGTCAAATCGAGTTAAGTGCAATGCACGATTTTGGAACCGTCAGCCACACCTCTCGATGCCACAACTCTGCATAGCTCGAAATTTCCTGTTCAGGCGTGGTGGAGATGCCTTCCAAAAAATTCCGCCACTTTGGTACGATCTCTTCCGGTCCAAACCGGTCTTCTTGCAAAAAGTGGTGTGCAAACTGTTCTTTTGCAGGGGCGTCAAAAACCGGTCTAGCAACAGCAAATGCAACCAGAGGCAATGCAGGGACCAGGAATGTTGCAAATGGGTCCGTGCTACGGTCTAGCAACAGCAAATGCAACCAGAGGCAATGCAGGGACCAGGAATGTTGCAAATGGGTCCGTGCTAAAAGATCAAAAAAAATACCGGCGAGGCCCAGGGGCGAGCCCATACGTGCNACAACTCTGCATAGCTCGAAATTTCCTGTTCAGGCGTGGTGGAGATGCCTTCCAAAAAATTCCGCCACTTTGGTACGATCTCTTCCGGTCCAAACCGGTCTTCTTGCAAAAAGTGGTGTAGGGGTCTTAGTAAGGCATCAATAAGCCGAATAGGGTTCCTTTGAGGGGTTCCTTTAAAGCGTTCCCTTAAGGGTTCCTTTGAGGGTTACTCTCAGGAACTAGCGTAGGGTTTTGGGACGTGTTATACTGCAGTTTTAAAAACCTCAACCCGGAAGGATGGTAACAGATGACTAGAAAGGGGATCTATATAAGGGATACTACAAGGATAAAATGATATAGGGGCCTTATAGGGTTTTGGGGTATGTTATACTCAGAGGTAATGTAGGCACCCGATTAAGAAACCTTGGGCCTTAATTAGGGTTCCTTATATGAATCCTACTATTTTCGGGTTATAGGCCCAGGGTTTCTTAATCAGGTTCCTACATTAGCTCTTCAGGCTTCTGCTTGGAGCCGTTTCATCGTGCGCTGCCCTGTTGGGCTCTGTTTTAGGGCCTTGGAGCCCTGAACCAGGGGTTTAGGGTTTAGGGGTTTAGGGTTTAGGGTTTAGGGTTTAGGGGCAACCCCAATCCCTAAATCCCGAAACCTTTAAACCCTCAAGCCGTTATGACCAAGACTCTTAAACGCCGAACCCTAACCCAAGACTATGAACCCTAAGCCTGAACTAAAGGCCCTCGCCCTCAAGACAGCTTCGAGCCCCATCCGCCCCAACCAAGAGCTCCCAAAGCTTCAGGGTAGGGCTGGGGAGTTCAGGTTAGTTAGGGTTGAGATGTTTAGGTTTCAGGGTTTAGGGTTTTGATGGGTTTAGGGTTTAGGGTTTGGGAGTTCAGGTTACTTACCTCTGGTTAGTAGGGAATGGAGGAATGGGGTACAATTATAACTACTATTACTACCATTCTTCCATTCCCTACTAGCCAAAGGTAGGGTTAGTTAGGGTTGAGATGTTTAGGATGTATAGTATAAGTTTGTCAGATACCAACACCTTAGTTCTATCCCAATATACTAATCTGACTTCCTTGTATGATTCTTTTGGCGAGTTATTGAGATGTTTAGGTTTCAGGGTTTAGGATTTTGATGGGTTTAGGGTTTAGGGTTTAGGTTTCAGGGTTTAGGATTTGCTTTTGCTTGCAGGTGGTGGGGGACGCCCGCGCCCTTACTTCCAGCGGACTTTGCGCACCGATCTGGGGGAAGCTGGGCTCTTGTTAAGGAATATAATTAAAGTTACCATGTGTATTGAGGCTTCCTTCTTGGGTTTAGGGATGGGGGTTTAGGGGTGCCTATAGGATCCTGGGACTTAGCAACTACCTGTGACCCCAAACCCTACAAAATAGTAGGTTTTGACCCCTTAATTAGAAGGTCTAACCGTTAAAACGGTAGGTTTTTGGATCCACAGGTATAATTAAAGCTACCATAATAGGGATCTACAGTAAGTATTAAGGTTTCCTTGTTATGGCACCTTAAATCAAATCCTTCTGCAAGAAGCCAGAAGGCTTCCTACATTATAGTGACTTAAACTAGACCCCTTAACAAGAACCCAGGAAGTTTCTTGAGGCCGCCCAGGACTTGGAGGGCTGTGCTATCGACGAGGCTGCGATGGATCAGACACGGGGCCTCCCAGAAAGATGGGAGTTTCCGAAAACTAGGGGTACCGTATTTTGGGGTCCTTGTAATAAGGATCCTACTATTTAGGGTACTATATTAGGGTCCCCCCTTTTCGGAAACTCCCAGATCGCTTTTCTTCCCATCTTGGGTTTTTTGCACTACTAGAGGATATTGTCGCATACTTTTGCATATTACAGTACATTATAGAACATTGTAGTATATTTATATGTAGTATGGTTTGTAGTATTTTATATAGTAGGTTCTAGTATGTTACAATCAATGAACAGCCCGTCTTTGCTAAGGATTCAGAGGCTGCAGCCGGCAGGCGCTCAGGCGGAGGACATGAAAGGAGTGTTCGAGGAGGACCATCAAGACCTCACTGACGATCCAGTATCTGGGTTCTTGTTAAGGAATTTAGGGCTCTCGTTAAGAACTTTAAGGTTCTTGTTAAGGAATTTAGGGTTCTTGTTAAGAACTTTAAGGTTCTTGTTCAGGAGTTTACCATAATAAGGATCTATAGTTAAATTAGATCTGGGTTTGTGGTTCCATTATGAACTACAAGTTTATACTTTTGGGTTCTTCTTAGGGAATTTAAACTAAGTTACCATTATAGGGATCTATAGTGTGTGATATGGTTTCTTTGTTGTGGCAACCGAAACTAAATTCCTTAACAAGAACCCAGGTATTGCTGGAGAGCATGCTCGGCGCCCTGCACCTGAACATGGCTGGCGTCGTCGAGACACACGACAGGCAAAAACAGATTGAGAAGAAGCTAGCTTCCCTAAACCCTAAACCCTAAACCAGGCAAAAACAGATTGGGAAGAAGCTGGCTTCAACACTGGCCGCCGGTGCGCCCCTGGCCAGCACACCGCTGCGGCGGCTACGTCAGCCGCATGGTCGTGCTAACCACAGAAGTCGGGGGCTAAACATCAGTCCGCCAGCAACTCGGCCGTTCTTGAGAAACGTTGGTATTTTTTATTTTGGGAAAGTATGATTGTAAAGGGCCAGCTGACCACTTTAAGCCCTACACCTTAAACTGCCAGGCAATGAAGTTTTTGGATGCCAACTGGAAGGGGCCATCCGACCAGCTATGGCGGTCGGAGGATGGCACTCTCAGGATTGTGTTGGTGGGGGAATTATACTATAACTATAAAAAGGAACCCCCCAAAATAGTATTGGTAATTATTTAGGCCCCTAAACCCCTACACCACTTTATAGAACCCTTATAAAGGAATTACCCATAGGCCCCAAAGTAGTTCCTTTTTGGGGTTCATATTTAGAATTCTATAAGGTAATCCCAAAAGGAACCCGGAGAAGGGATGGCACTCGCAGGATTGTTTTGGTGGGGGAGAAGCCCTCGATAGCCCGCGCATGGGCCGGCCCCTCAGCCCGGGGAGTTGCGAAACAAAGTTCCTTTAGAGTCTAGGGTTTAGGGTTTAGGGTTCAGGGTTTAGGGCTTAGGGTTCAGGGTTGGGCTTAGGGTTTAGGGTGTAGGGTTTAGGGTCTTTAGAGGGTGCCTGGGAGGATTCGACAATGAATCTATAAGGGGGCTGCGTAGTGAATTAGCAAAATAGTCCGTACCCATCCAGTAGCAAAGACAGGCCATGTGAAGTTATTCTACAATTTACCTCCCCAAACCCTCTGATTCTTCAGTCCTCTCCCTTGAGTCAATTCGTTGAATGGTTTCAGGTTTTAGTGTGTCTCTGACGGTTTGCAAAAGCTTCCGCAGCGACATCGCATTTATCAACGGGCTGTTCCGTTGCGTTCGGGGGAGATGAGATATTACGAAATTACCAAAGGGGGCAGCCGAATCTTGAAACGTCAGGCGCCTGAAGGTCAACTGCTGGCACGGAATATTTCTGAAAGGTCGTACATGCTTCACGTGCGTCAGCCCACAAACCGCATCCAACATTTTTTGGTGCCCGGTAGAAAGCCGAAGCCCGAACACAACAGTAATATGCTCAATGCCAAGGTTTCCTCAACCGGTACCAAGAACCACTCAGTTATCCGGACCGTACTAGAAGACCCGAGTCTCCTTCTATACCCCTGTCAGTCCCGAACAAAAATCCCTATGAGCCCACAGGTTTCGAGGTGAAGGCTTCTTCGAATTCCCTGAGCTGGCAATCGAAAACCCTGAGCCCTGAACCCTACTTGGATGATCATGGGACTTAGTAAGAAAGGTCAAACACACCTCAATTGGGGTTATAGTCAAGTATAACAGCATAAGTGTAGTATGATGACCTTAATCCTAACTATCACATCCCACGATCCTTTCATCCCTAAACCCATTTAGAAGCCTTCAGGGAACCCTTCGATTAACGCTGGGCCGCTAGGCCCTGAACCCTAAACCCCGAACACTAGCTCCAACCCCTTAATCATAGGGACCCTTAGGGGGGTAGGGGGGAGGGGGGTAGGGGACTATACTTCCTTAAATAGGCCTTATTAGGTCCTTATTAGGTCCTTATTATGGGCATTAAGGCCCCCTACCCCCNGGGTAGGGGACTATACTTCCTTAAATAGGCCTTATTAGGTCCTTATTAGGTCCTTATTATGGGCATTAAGGCCCCCTACCCCCCCTCCCCCTACCCCCCTAAGGGTCCCTATGACTTAAGCAAACCCAGGTCCGCGCACTGCTGGGCCTGACGAGCTTCGCCGATGTCGCGAAGTTTCGGGAAACCACGGCCCGACATGTCCTAACTGACGCCAGGACGTCGAGTGGTTAGGGTTTCGGCTTTAGGGTTTAGGGGTTTCGGGTTTAAGGTTTGGCGTTTCGAGGTTTAGAGTTTTAGGGCTTGTTCCATAAGGGGTCTTACGGGGCTTCCAAGCTCGTATTGGTTTAAAGCTTGTGGAGGGTTTCAACAAGGGGCTTATTGGGTTTGTAGCGGTTTCAGTCTAGGCGCCTTAACAATAAGAGAAGGGGTTGGGGGGTGCATTAAAGTAGAGGGATACTTAGTAGCTGAGTGGATACACTTTACACTTTTTGGGATAATATTACCCACTATAAAAATAAAAGTGTACACTTTTTGGGGCTTATGCACTCAGCAACTAAGGATATGGGCAGAATGGTTTCTAATCATCCCGAGCTTTGTATATTATTTCTTGGCGTTCTTCTGGTTGGATCTCAGGACTTTAACTGTTTAGGTTTCGATATGAACTATAATAAGGAGGCTAAAAGTTTAACCTTTTGGAGGGGTTCAGAAGTCAGCCAAGACTTGCTGAGAACCTTTTTCATCGGCGTCTGATTGGACTGAAATCTAAACCTCCACAGTCCGCAACCGTACAGTAGCCGTAGATTGCGCATGGAAACGCAAAACTCTTGGACCGGAAAGACTTACAGCTTTCAGTTCACGGTTTAGGGTTTAGGGTGATTCCCCAAAATCTTGAAGGTCTAAATCCCTAAATCGTCCTGAACCCCTAAAACCCAGAACTCCAAATGGCGCAGAGTACACAACAGGCTGGGGGGTCGTCTAAATCAGGGCCCACCAGAGGGTGCTTATCTTCTAAGAGTGCCAACTCTGCAAAGCCATACATGAAGCCTACGTAGAATTCGTTACAGTTCATGCAAGCTTACAAAATGCGAAAAGCACAAACGGCCACTGCAATCTTGTAAAACCCCCACTAAGCCCTAAAACCTAAACCCTAAACCCTAAACCCTGTAGAACCCTTGTAGTGACGGTGCCACCAAGGAAGTCTACTGCTTTGAGAGGGACTTCCAGGGAGCTCCTGCGGAGTGGTGCGGAGCTGAGTTGTTTCCAAGGTTTCCGGGCGGTTTAGGGTTTTGGGTTTAAGAGTTTGAGGTTTCATTTCAGGGCTCCTGTAAGGGTTCTGTGCGGGGGGGGGGGTCGATACTCATGCATTTTCAGGTTTTGTGGTACTTGAATTTGGGGTTATTGGCTGTGCGCACATCGTTTAGCATTTGAGGGTTAGGTTTCAGGGTAGGGTTCTCGTTTGTCACGAATTTTGGAGCCGTAAGCCCTAAACCTTAAACCCTAAATCCTACCTTGGGATGCGAAAACCTACCGTTCTAAGGGTTCTGCCCTCTAATTAAAGGATCATAACCTACTAATTTGTAGGGTGTGGGGCCACAGGTAAACCCTAAAGCCTACAGGGCCGAAAATGCTCGAACCCTGAAGCTCGAAGCTCGAAGCCCTGCTTGCATGCAAGCTCTGCTTTACTTCGACAAGCCTCCCTCTAGGGTTCAGGGCTTAGGCCCTCGGTTTTTGGGTTTTGGGTTTAGGGTTTGGGGTTTAGGGTTCCCTTTAAGGGATCTATAAGGGTTCCCTTTAAGGGCTCCTATAAGGGATCTAGAGGGTTGGGTTTGCCTTGGGATCCGAAAACCTACCGTTTTAAGGGTTCTACCCTCTAATTGAGGGGTCATAACCTACTATTTTGTAGGGTTTGGGGAGACAGGTGGGGTTTAGGGGTTCAGGGCTTAGGGTTTAAGCCAGGATCCTGCAGCCACAAAAATAGTAGGATTTTAAGGTTTAGGGTTTAGGGTTGAGGGTACCACTTAATTAGAAGGCCTTGGCCTTAAGACAGTCGGGTTTCGGATGCACAGAATCAAGCGCCGGCTGCTCCAGTTTCATGTGTCTTGAGCTGCCAACACAAACTTCTGTGTAGGGCCCCTATGAATACAAGGTTAGAGATTGTAATAAGAACCTACACAAACGGAGTTTATGGTAGTTTAAGGCAGACCACTGACTGATAGCACCCCACCCCCTGCCTTACATAAGTTTAGAAGGACTGTATTCATAGGCAATTTAATCTTGGGGCATGGTAAGGAAAGGAGTAATGAGGGGTTTACATTATGGTGCGTGATTAGGGTTGACTAGATTAGGGTTTATCAGTGTTCAGGGTCACACTGACCTGTATCAGAAATTTGCACCCTAAAGTTCAGAGTTCAGAGCAGTCCCAAGTACGATTATCTGGAGGTGTGCAGCTGGTTGCGTTGTTCGAGGTTAGCCATCTCCAGAGCTTTCCAACAAGCTGCAGCTAAACCCTAAACCCCCTAAACCCTAAACCCCTAAAGCCAAAACCCATAGGATCCTGGAGCCTACTATCCGAAGTTACAGTCAGGATCGTTTCCGCCACGACGGGGCACTTCACGGATATTCGTATGGCTTACAGACTGCCCAAGCAGGCGGAGGGTTTGTTTCTTGTGGGTTCTGGTTAAAGGGTTTAATTTAAATTACCATAATAAGGAAGCCCTATTATCTACTATAAATCCCTATTATGGTAACTTAAGTTAGATCCCTTAACAAGAGCCCAGTGCTCTACAACGGGCTTTGCAGGTGTTGTAAAGGATTGATGATTTAGGGCTTATGAGTTTCAGGGCTGCGCTGTTTCCCGGTTGGGGGCTTGGGCCAGTGCCATATTTGCATTGCGGACGGCATCACCTGCGAGCATTCTCATGGTTCTTCAGCCCTAATACTAAACCCCAATCAGCATTCCTGTTCAGCAACTTAAATTAAGTTGCTTAAAACGGACCGATAGTAAACAACATGGTTTCCTAACTTTGGTAGCTCAAGCTAAGTTCCTTAACAACCAGCACCCCCCAACTACCCTCTATTATACCCTAAGTACCCACTATTAAGGACCATAAGAGCTCTATTAAGGGGTACTTGGGGGGTGCTGGAAGAGCCCAACCCTAAACCCTAAACCCTAAAACCCTGCTTGCGGAAGGGGCAATAGCGCTATCAGTGACGCTTAGCGGAGGTGCGCTGTTTGTAGAAGCATGAGAGTCCCAGTGGACAGTGGCGGTGGCTTGCCGGAGATCACCTTGCAGATCCGTTTGGAGAAGGAGGACTACCCGGATGATGTCGAGACCATCAGGGTGGGAGAAATGCATTCTCAACGGCGGCAGAACCCGGATGATGCCACGACCGTCCCCTTTGACACAGTGCCTGACGACACCCCTGTGGAGAAGGACTGTGCGGACCATGAGGGAGGAGAGCAAGGGGTGGAAGAGGCCAACACGGACAACACAGACAACATGGAAGGCACGTTGTCGTCAGTGAACTTCCCACAGTACGAGGTACTCTATGAAAAATGGAAGCGAAACAACTTGTCGGATGCAGAGGTTGTCACCATCGGAGGGAGGAACTTGCTGGACCTGATGCAGGCACAGTACATCCTGGACACCGAGACGGTCGACTGGGAACAAGGGGAACCAGGGGAGAACGTTGAAGACAAGAAGGGGGAAAAGAGAAAGTTGGAAGAAGTCGGCTTAACGTGACCTACCACAACTACCTGGAGGCAATGTAGGTAGCTTTAAAGAGCCTGTCTCGAAAAGAGACTCTTCGCTGGGAGCAGACGGAAAAGAGGCCCTTTAAAAAAAAACCCTAAAACCCTAAAACCCTAAACCCGAAACCAAGGCTCAGGCCGAACTCTGACCCACCTTCAACACCTAAACCTCACAGAGCCGAAGCCCCGAAAAGGGACCCGCAGGTTTAGGTTAGGAATTAGATTTTAGGAATTTAGGGTTTCAGGGTTTAGGATTTCAGGGTTGAGGGATTCAGGGTTCAAGGTTTATGATTTCAAGTTTAGGGTTTAGGGACGTAGAAGCCCGTGCAAACAGATCAACGGCGCCGCTGACCCCGACATCTTCGAGCGCCAGCTCGAGGTGGACTGTATCAGGCGGACCAGAGACTCCTAAGACGAGGGTTTAGGATTTAGGGTTTTTGGTGTTTGGGGTTTAGGGTTTAGGGTTTTTGGGTGTGGGGTTTGGGGTTTCGGGCTCGGGCTGTGTCCATGGTGGTAGCCCTCGGGTGTAGAGCGCCCCGGGCCACTCGCTCTAGTGGCTAGCGTAGCTCAGATTTTCCCACCCTCGACCCAGCCAGACTCGAATCTCCTAGGGTTTGGGGTTTCTATCCCCAGCCCCCCTATCAAGGGGGTTTTGTCACCCCAATGAACGACCAGCACCGAAGCCAAGTAGTCCTCTTCTCCTCGCGTTATTGTTTCTTCCTTGAGGGACGAACCCGTCACAGCAGCGCCAAAGCATCTGGCAGCCTCCTCCCGTAAGGGGCGCTCCTGGGCTGGCCTTTCCCCTCTAATGTCTGGGCCGTCCTCACCTTCTGACCGTTAGGGGCTGGTTACAGCAGCAGCGAAGCACTTGGCTTGCGGGTGCCAGATTTGGGCTGATTTGTTCTTATCAAATGCTGCTTATAAAACGGCATTTGGACTAGGCTGGTGGCCGATCTCGGAGTGCTCATCATTCCGCCTTCGTGGCAGAATTCAAACCGGGTTTTGCCGCCGGAGCGAGGGTCGGGCCTTCGTAGAGGAGAACTCAAAACCCAAAACCCAAAACCCAGAGGTCAAACGGCCCTCGCTGGGAATTGGCCGGGTTAGTTTTGTTCTACAGGTGTGCTGGTCGAGCACACTAAGTTTGCCTACCTCACGTGTGTGATAAGGCACGGCCTACTCGAACAGCACCCGCTCCCCGGCCCACACTGGTGGCATAACCCTCGAGTGGCAGGATGCTGGGGCATACCGGTCGCTTGTGACCACGTCACCTGGGTCACTTGTGACCACCTCGTTTTGGGTCACTTGTGACCGTGTACGTGCTTCAAATCACAGCAGGGCCACACTTAAAAAAGAGGAAGGCGTCACTTGTGACCGCATTTTTGCTTGATATCATAGCAGGGCCACAGGATGAGCTGCTTGTCACGTTAAAAATAGCATCCCTGTCAAGGTGCCGCACAACCCTCCCCCCTCCCGGGAAGTCGGACATTCAGTGTTTGGCGTCCATGGACGGGCGTTTGGGGGGTCCCAGGAGGGGTCCCAAGTGCCCGCCTCCCCCCGCCCGCCCCCGCTTGGTGGTCATGTTCAAGTGGATGCTGTTGTGGTGTTTCTCGACAACTATTTGCCCCCCCCCGCCCCCACCCGTACCCCCTGAGTTCACCCCCGCACATCAGGTGGTAACATCAGGTGGTCAGTGGATGCTGCTCGTGTGACACAACGTCGGTATTCGNCCCCCCCCACATCCCCAAACCCAAAACCCAAAACCATAAACACATCGCAAACGTCCACCCCTGGTTCCTGCAGTGACGACCACCAAGAGATGCGGACTCAGCTGCAGCTCATCGCGAGGCTAGGCTGAATATGGGTCTACGTGCAAGTTTTAGGCTTTTAGGGGTTGAGGGAAATAGAGTTTAGGGTGTCAAGGGGTGAGGGTTTTTCCCGCCGGACGCCTATAGCTTGAGCCAAGTGCGGCTTCAATTTTCGCGGAGCTCGGTTGCGAAGACTACTTGGAGGATCATGGGACTTAGTAAATAAGGCTATAACTACCTTAAATTGAGGCTACAAGCAATAATAAGTATGGTTACCCGAGGTCGCATGATCCTCTAATTACATTGGTTGTGCTTGGCATCAGACCTTTTCGCGCCAGTCGAGCTACGCTTATTCCCGGTTAAGGAACTGACAAATGCAGCGAGGAACACTACCAGGCTTTCTTGGCACTAAAAGCCTTTACTATGGAGGTCAGAAAACTAGTAATTTTACGTCTTCCACAGTGCCTACCGAGTTTACAATTAGATTCTAATTAGATATACCATGCCCCAACATTCCACTGAAATCATTTCGGACCCAATATTAGCAGTTTCACTACTCTGCCATGCAGCCCGCTAGAAACCCAAACCATGGAGCAATCCTGTTCTCGATTTACGGTTTAGGCTTTGCCAGTTTTTGTTTGGGTCGAAGGGGGGCAAACACGTGTGCAAAGCCTGAATAGGGTTTGGCGCAAATTTGCGGATTTGGGGTTGAAGGTTTGGGAGGTTTTCGGATTTTGGTTTGAGGGCTTGGGGTTAGGGGGAAACGAGGGTGCAAGACATGGGGGTGTGAGCATTTAAGGATTCCAGTCATTTTGGGTTCTGAAGTTCTACACCCTGCACCATAGTCCTTTCTGCTATGGGGTTGAAAGTAAGTACGTATGCAAGAGTAGGTCTGAGTAGGAGATTTCAGCGAAGGAATGGGTCTGACCTCCTCATCCTCGCACTGGATGCCGACATGGAAGGACAGAGTCCTAGAATCTTTCGGGTCTAACCCTAAGGGTCCGAGTACCTAATAATCATATAAATATTGAGCTACATAACTACTATCCTAAACCCAAGTACCTGATTATTGGGTCCTTTGGACCCTTAGGGTAAGGTTTCGAATTCTGGGTTTTGGTTTTGAGGTTTCGGGTTTAGGGTTTCGGGTTTCAGAGTTTAGGGTTTCGGGCTTAGTGTGTTGTGTTTATTGTTTCGGATTCGGGGTTTCGGATTTCAAGGTTTGGGTGTTTCGGGTTTAGGGCCTGCCGTGGAATACCGCATAGGCGATTGTATTTTGCGACAAGGTTGGGTCGAGTGCCTCGTACTACGGCGATGAGCTGTGAAAGCCTGTCAAAACAAGGCTTTTCTTCTTTCTCTCCTCGGCGGCCAAACCATCCAAAGATCCTCTAACGCGTTTTTAGGGCCGGGGGGTGGCGCAGCAGACAGGACAAGGTTGGCATTGCTTGGGAGGCCAAGCAGGCCAACAACCAGGAATTGGGCAACGCCCAGTCCCCACCAGAGTCGTCCGCCGTCCTGCTTCTAACTGAACTTGCCAAGTCCCATTGATCTCGAAGAAGGCTTCTATGTTGGGCCCCGGTCTGATTGCTCCAGTATTGCGAAACCCGGTGCTTTAAAACCCTGGTCGTAAACCTTACCTGGGGATCCAATATCCTACGGTTTTAAGGGCTCTGCCCTCCACTTAAGGGGTTGTATCCTACTATTTTGTAGGGTTTGGGGTCACAGATACACCCTCAAACTTAACCCGAGGTTCCTACATAATTTCAACGCTACGCCGCCCGCCTCGGCTTGGCGGAGACCGGCACTTTGACAGAACTCATCGACTTGCTTCTGTAATGTGAAAGAGCAGAGCGGATGCAGAAGCGAGGGAGGGGGGGGGGCAGGGAAGGGGTCGGAGGGAAGCGGGGCGGGGCAGAAAAGGCCAAAAGAATGGCCTGAGCTAACCCCCAAGACGCCTGGGCCTGTGGCCTCGGCGGATAATCTCATAGTCTGCCACAAAACGCTCTGGATCACCATTAAGTTATTCAGTTCCTTATATCCAAAACCCCATGCAACAGTTGAACCCATACAACCCCAACTGTAGGCCAGTTTGCTGGAACCCTTGACACCTCATACGCTCAAACAACGCCGAAAGTTGATTGCGAGCCCTGCCAGGTGAGTTCATCGCTCGGCAAGTTGCGCAGGTGGCCAAGCCCCGCGCCTGGGCAGCCAAGGTTGTAGGGTCTTTTGGTTTACGGCATGTCATTGGTAGGATTTCACAGGGGCTGCTTGGTTCTGATCCCCAGCAGTACTATGCTAATTAGAAGCTGGTTGGTGAACCCATCTAGTGCTCACAGAACATCGACCTTTGCAGCCACGGCCCTGTAGAGGGTTCAAATTCCCCGAACCCAAAAGCTTGAATCCCAGATTCTAAACTGCATGGTGATGCCGGCAAGGTATGCGAAGCCAGGAAGTTCGAAGGCCGCACAGCCCTTGTAGGGTTTGGGGTTTTTATTTCAGATATGAGGGCCAAGGTTCTCAAAGGGTTCCTGAAAAGGTTCCCTGACCGCTTCCTTAAATGGTTGCTTTAAGGGTTCCTTGAAGGGATCTGTACTTGGAGGCCCTTTTGACTTAGTAAGTCTACTTAGTATCCCCTAGAAACCCCATTATAATCCCCCATAACCCACCTTACTAACCCTACTTACTAAGTCAAAAGGGCCTCCAAGTAGGGGCTGTTGGCTAGAGTCTAAGGAGGGTCGAAGTTTGGGAGCTCCACAACTTAGGAGTTTAGGGTTTAGGGTTTAGGGTTCAGGGTTCAGGGTTTAGGGTTTAGGGTTCAGGGTTTAGGGTTTAGGGTTTAGGGTTTAGGGTTCAGGGTTTAGGGTTTAGGGTTTAGGGTTTAGGGTTCAGGGTTTAGGGTTTAGGGTTTAGGGTTTTGCGTATACGGTAATCCTTTCTGAGGACGACAACTGCTACGATCTAGTGCGAGCCCCGAGGTGCTTCAGCACTACTTGGGTGGTCCTGGGACTTAGTATGCCAGGTCATGAGGTCTTTAATTGGGGTCACGCGCATAAGCAATCACATGTGTAGTTTCCTTTTTGGTAGCCCCAGTTACTGTGTTGGTCCTCTCTCTGCTTCGCTCGACCTGATACGAGTCTTCTTCGTGCGTTAGTTGGAGGTCAGCGATGAAGTTACCTACTTAGAGCGGTAGTTATTTCTAGTCGAGGTATGTATGTATGTATGTATGTATGTATGTATATATATATGTGTATATATATATACATATGATATATGTATAATCTTTGTTATACATATATATATACATACATACATACGGAGTTATGGCCCAAATAGAACTCTCCTAGGTCCAGTATGTCTGTGTAATTATTGTCGTTGTTGCTGACTGCTCAGGATTCGGGGTAGTTAGATTTTAGGGCCCCAGGATCAAACTCCAGCTTTCAAGACTCCCCACACCGGAACCCGGCACGCCAAACCTTGAACCCTAAACCCTGAACCCTCCAGTAGGGAGTGCGGTTTCGTTGTTTTTTCACTGTTTTTCCCTCCGTTAAGGAAGCCACATTCTTTACGATGGATGCCTATTACTGTAACTTACATACCCTATCACCTTAAACCCGCCCCGAAACCTGAAGCCCTCAACCTTAGATCAAGTTCCTTACCCTGAGACTCCAATATCCTTATTCAAGGAAGATACCTTAAAATGTAGTGGGACCCCTAAAATGTGTAAGGAATATTCCTTAATTAAGAGAACTTGGAGTCTTGTGGTAAGAAGAGCCCGGCAGGTGCTGGTTCACTTCGCTCGGACAGGCTCATCTTCTGAGCCTTGGCTCGCTAGCGATTTGTGGGCCTCGGACCCCCTTCCTTCGTAGTGTTCCTTGACGGTTCTATGAAGGATCTTTCGGTTTAGGGTTCCCAGAGACTCCAATATCCTTTCATCAAGGAATATACCTTAGATCATATTAGGGAAGCTAGTATAATCTAAGGTATATATTCCTTAATTAAGGGATATTGGAGTCCCTCAGATCTGAGGGCGAAACTCCTAGTGCAAGCCCGGCAATCCCTGGTCTGGTTTATTCTGGAGGCCCTAGCACCTCAGCCGTATGGCATAAGCCCATGAATCCCCAAACCCTATGCATCCAAAAGACTTAAACCAAGAGCCTAAGTCAACTCACCTTAAGTCACAAGTCCCATTCCCCCTAAACCCTAAACCCTAAACCCCCAAGTCCCATTCCTAAAACCTCAACCCAGACAGTTGCAAACCCTGGCCGTTCGGCTGAAGCTTGAAAGGATGCTTCCTGTGGGGGCCCTGAATTGCGGGTTTAGGGTAGGGTTTAAGGTTTAGGGTTTAGGGTATGCCCTAAACCCTCAATCTTCATAGTATGCACTCTTTTAGGCACGCTCCTCAATGTATCCCTGAATGTTCATGGCATGCCCGTGAGAATTTGCTGCATATACTTTTTGGTAGGAAATTTCATCTAAGTTGCTACAATAAGGAAACCGATCACCATTTTCGTAGCTTAAACTAAGTCAGCCTGGCAACCGCGATCTTAGTATAGAAGTCAGAATCATCTTCAATACTACTCCTTCCGTTTCGTGATATATAGATATATACCCAACGTACACCGAAAATCAAAATCTATTCTAATCTCTCGAGGATTGGCATTGGGTTTTCTTCGCAGCTTACGGATGGAAAGTAGAAGGTTGAGGGTACTAAACCCTAAACCCTAAACCCTATACCCTAAGCCCTAAACCCTAAACCGTATACCCTAAACCCTAAACCCTAAACCCTGGGTTTAGGGTTTAGGGTTGAAGGTCTTAGGGTTTGTGGTTTAGGCTCTGCCTTAACCTACCGAAACCAAACTTTTTGTAGGGTCCCTATGACTTCCTTATTAGGGTTTGTAATAAGAACCTACAAAAAAAGTAATGTTTGGTAGTTTAAGGTAGGGTTTAGGGTCCAAGGTCTTAGAATGGGTGGGGGTTCAGAGAGCAGGTTTTGGGTGTAGGGTTGTGAGGGTACTCGGCCGCAGCTATATCACAACAGTTCCAAAGCCTCTGCCAGCACTGAATCTAAAAGTTCAGTGCACTCCCAAAATGCTTAAACCACGAAACCGTAAGCCCCTAACCCGAAACCCTGAAAGCACCAACCCTAATAGTAAACCTGAACCCCTCAATCCCGAAATCGCGAAACCCTAAGCCCCAAACCCGACACCCCTCAACCCTGAAGCCCAAGCCCAAGCCCTATACCCTATAAACCCTCTAAGCCCTAAACCCCTAAAGCCCTAAACCCTAAACCCAAAACCCAAAACCCTAAACCCTAAACCCTCAAGAGCAGGATAAATAGAAATTGTGTGAGTTTCGCTTCGTATTGCATTTTCATTCGTTTCGAATTTTCCCTAGAATGTGCGTGAGGAGAGCCCAGCCCAGCCAAGCCCAGCGGCAGCCCAGCCCAGCCCAGCCCCGCCAAAACGGCAGAAGCAACAAGCAAAACCCGCCAGCCGTCCCCAAGATGCCAAAATCAAATTCCAAAGCAAAAAGAAAAACCGCCCAGCCCAGCACAGCCCAGCCCAGCCAAAACCAGCCCTCCCCCAGATCCAAAAATCAAATTGCAAAAGCAAAAGCAAAACCCCCCAAAACCCCCCCAAACCCGGCAAAACCTCCAAAACTGCGGACCCAAACCCTATACAATTTCTATAAACCCTAAATTCTAAACGAAACCCAAGCGAAGCCTTGCTTTGAGATGCTGAGCACCAAGGAGGGCCCTAGAGAGCCTTCGAGACTTGGACGAGGCCGTCGCGGACGCTTGTGAAGTGCGTCGTCACGTGGACTATCGGCTTGGGCAGGCGGGATTTAGGGAGCTTGAATAACTTAGTAGTAGAGTAGGTAACCAGATTTAGGGGTTAAGGGGTTAGAGTGTAGGGTTTATAGTAGCAACCAGAAAGTTGGAACATTAGTGCGTATCCTCATGCCCTTAAGGTAAAGTATAAGAAATCCTAGCACTAATCCTCCTAAACCCATGTTCCATCTTTCTGGGATTCGCTATAGGGAGCTTGAATAATTGGGAGCATTCTTCCGTGGGGATCCTTACTAATGTAAATCTACTATAGTGGGCCCCAAAACCCTCTTCTAGCCCCTGTATTTTGGGTTAAGTGCTTGGGGTTTGGGGCATTTGCAGGTTTGGGGTTCGGGGGTGCGGCCTGGGGGTGAGTTTAGGGATTTTGCAGGTTGGGGGTTTAGGAAGTTCGAAGCTTCTGCCATTTAGTAGTGATTGAGGTGCATGAGGTTCAAAACGGGCATGCTAGATTC
This sequence comes from Symbiodinium sp. clade A Y106, assembly GCA_003297005.1. Taxonomy (NCBI): domain Eukaryota; class Dinophyceae; order Suessiales; family Symbiodiniaceae; genus Symbiodinium; species Symbiodinium sp. clade A. Next base: position 1,709 of record BGNK01006558.1, on the reverse strand, counting down.
GATGGGAGTTGCTGATCCGCCATAAGCCCTCCGCATTGGGATTCGTAGAATAGGCTAGGCAGGCATCCCGAGTTAGTTTCCAGGAGAAGCTACCATCGCAACAGGCCGGGACGCTGGCACTTGACGCGTTCGCGGAGCGGCACAGGCCGCTGTTGGAAGGATCATTACCGAAACTGTGCTTTTATTAACGAATTTGTGTTGGTTCACCAGAATAGGAATATATCGTACATGATGTGCCTTCTTCGTGTTTAAGGTAGCTTTAGCTAAGTTCCTTCACATTAGGGGCCCAAAAAAGGACAGAAGTATAAGGATTGCATAGGGATATCCCTACCTTATGGGGCTTCATTATAAGGGTTTTTGTGGGATATCCCAATCCTCATTTCTGCTTATGTGCTTTCACAAGAATCCAGGAAATTCTTTCGCAATCGCCATGGTCGGGAGCACGCAGAGCGTGGTGAGGATGAGGAACGAGGGTTGCAGGGATTGCGTGGCTTCGGGTTTAGATGGTTTGGGGGGTTTAGTGATGTTACGGAGTTGAGGGGTTTAAGGCTGAAGAATGTATGGTGAACCCCAAAGTCTTTTGTGTGTGTTCCTGTTCTGTTTTCTGTGATAGGCTCAAGGCCCCAAGCTGGAGCACAGAGGTCCGGTCTAGGCTTCGCATCGATGGATGGAAAGAGCAAGGCAAAAGCAGGTTTCGGATCTAGGCTGGGGGGGATGGGTAGTATCCCTAAACCCTAAACCCTAAACCCTAAAACCGAGTAGTCTTCCCAAAGTCTGACCTAAAGACATAATCCTACATTCCAAACCACTCTGAGAAGGAGCCCAGAGACACCAATATCCCTGAATTAAGGAGTTCCTTTTTAATGGGTCTATAGGGATCTATAGGAGTTCCTTTAAAAAGGGTTCATAGGGTTCCGGGATCTATAAGGGACCTATAGGGCTTAGGGTTTAGGGTATCTAGAGACTCCAATATCCCTGAATTAAGGAATATACCTTCATTTATCCCTGAATTAAGGAATATACCTTCATTTATCGTAGGATTCCTTGTATGCTTTAAGGAATATTCCTTAACTAAGGGATCTTGGAGCCCCCTAAACCCTAAACCGTGTAGATCCCCTATAGGAACCCTTAACAGGAACCCTTCTAGATCGCTTTAAAGGGATATTGGAGTCTCTAGATACCCTGAACCCTAAGCCCTATAGGTCCCTTATAGATCCCGGAACCCTATGAACCCTTTTCAAAGGGACTTCTATAAATCCCTATAGACCCCTTGAAAGGAATTCCTTAATTACGGGATATTGGAGTCTCTGGCTACCCTAAACCCTCTCTTTCGCGTGTATACTTAAACCCTGAGCCCTATTTTCGAATGGGGACCCCCGTTCTCAAGCCGATTTTCGAATGGCGACTCCCGTTCTCAAGCCGATTCTCGAATGGCCGGACCAATGTTGAGGCCTGTTTTCGAATGGGGGGACCAATGTTGAGACCGGTTTTCGAATGGGGGCACCAATGTTGAGGCCTGTTTTCGAATGGGGGGGACCAATGTTGAGGCCTGTTTTCGAATGGCCGGACCAATAGTTTTCGAATGGCCGGACCAATGTTGAGGCCGGTTTTCGAATGGGGGGACCAATGTTGAGGCCTGTTTTCGAATGGGGGGACCAATGTTGAGGCCTGTTTTCGAATGGGGGGACCAATGTTGGTTTTCGAATGGG
>BGNK01006557.1:7155-25751 GCA_003297005.1 Symbiodinium sp. clade A Y106 | reverse complement strand
ACTTTTTGGGTTTCGCTTTTGTACGATATCCGACATGGCTATGTATTATTTAGCTAGGCATTTTATATTGTATACACAAAAAGCTAGCTAAATATACCCTAAAGGTATGGGCCACATATGTATATATATATATGTGTGTATATATGTACATATATATATATATATATATATATATACGTACATATGCATGCATGAGTACACGCGATGTTTCACCGTCGGTATCTTATTTATCCAACACACTTCGCGCCTCAAGACTACGACCCCGAGCCGCAGCGGCCAGTTTGCCTTGGCACTGCTCCCACGCACAAGCGAATGCTGAACAATGATGTGATTTTCCCCTAGATGTGACTCAACAGCAAGAGCAAAGCACTGAGACTTCGAGGTCTGCGGCTACTGGGAGGTGTGAACTTCTTGTTCGGGGGTGGTTTGCTTTTGCCCCGATTCTCTTGACTTTCGTTGCCGTCCGTCCTGCACTTTTTGTCACCTCATCCCTGCTAAGCTTCACGATCTTTGAGGTCCGGTCTGCTGAGCTGAAGCTGGAGGCTCTGCGTTGTCTCCGCCTTGATGCTGTGCAAGCCTCGAAGGAAGCACTGCAGCAACATGAGTTTCTGTGACCGTGCTCTCCCCTCAGCTGCAGCTTCAGTTGTGCAGCGTGTCTTGGAGGCACAAACATAAGGCAGCCGCAACCGTCATTGTACATGCAGCTGCCTGGTCAATCTCACTCCGGCCAGACTGCTTTCGGAAAGTTTCAGAATCGCAGAATGCCGAAATTCATGACACATGCAGGCTAAAGGTGCAGTAATGCGTCACAACGCGAAGTCCACCACTACCAGCACGCCCTCAACAACAGCCACCATAGAAGCGGCAGCAGCGACAACAACGACGACGACCACCACCACCACCACAAGAATAACAACAAGAACAAGAACAACAAGAACAGGAACCACAACAGGAATAATAACAAGAGCAAGAAGAACAACAATAACAAGAAGCACAAGAACAAGAACAATAAGACCAATAAAACAACGCAATAACAAGACCAAGAGAAAGAACAACAGCAACAACAACGACAACAACAACGACTCCTCCTCTCCTCCCCCAACTCCTGGAGAGGACGAGGAGGAGTAGTAGCAGTAGCAGTAGCAGCAGCAGCAGCAGGAGTAGTAGTAGCAGTAGTAGTAGCAGTAGTAGTAGCAGTAGTAGTAGCAGCAGTAGTAGTAGTAGTAGTAGTAGTAGTAGTAGTCTTTGCAACAACAAGACCGAGGGATTTAGAAATGCGGATGGTGGCCTTGCAAGGTCTCGAGCACCACAGTGAAGTCTGCCAGGTCTGCACTGGCAATCGTAACGTAGGTCCCACCCTCCTGCATGGAGAAATCAGACCATCTGGCGTTGTGTCATGTTGCACAAGCCAGTCAGCGTTGAAAGAGCAAGTTGCAGCCATGCCGCAGAGCATGAGTTCAGCTCGTCAGTCGCGGTTCCCACCATGACCACCCAAGTAGCTGCACTAAGATTCCAGCGAGCTGACCCACCTTGCACCGAATCCGAACCATGCGAAGCCTACAGCCCCAATCCCATGATGAAACAACCCTTTAGCGAACAGCTACCCCTAAGCCGGTGAAAGCCGTCCGGCAAGTTGCCGGCACCCTGACCAGCCGGCAGGTAGACCCAACCTCGGTATCTCGACTGCCCCCCCACTACTCCCACACATCTCCCATGCAGGCTTAACGAAACTAGAACTTCTCATTTTCCAATCCCGAGGTGCGCAATGTTCGATCCGCTCATGTCCCGACACCCAAGCAAACGACGTGCGCCGCGACGTCACATAACGTCACGCTACAATAGGAGGCTGCGAGATGCACCAACCGGGCTGTCTCAGGCACGCTCAATGCTGCGCAGAAAAATGTGCAGCTCCGAAGAGAACCACAGTTGGATATCTGAGCCAAGGGCCGATTTTGGTGAACTGCGTGGTGTGAGCTGACATCCAAACTGGTGCCATAACCTGTTGACGTGGTGACCCCGACTCTTTGCTGGACAGGCAGGTTTCAGAAATGCACGCGTCAAAACTCAGAACCAGGTGTGTGCAAGTGTGTGAGAGTGTAAAGCAGTTACGAAGACGCGACTGAAACCACAAGCGGTCCTGAGCAATTGACCTTCTGCAGCGCATTCGTTGGCTACTCTGCAGTGACCCTACACTGCCCTGAATCCTGACCCTCCATACTTTGGGCTTGAGATGCCGGCAGGGCCACCGTTCGATAATCGTCCATAAAGCAAGATTGCAAAGTCGCCGTACGGTACGTGTACCGAAGACAAAGCTTCAAAGCACCCGAATAGTTCGTGCTCAGAGAGCAGCGGTGGTAGGGGCAGCAAGAGCAGCGGTGGGCTCGCAAGCTGAAAGCAGAGAGCCGAGAACTCCTAGTTCTGCCATCTGCAAGGAGCTCGGAGCTGAGCCTCGTAATGACCACTCCATGGCTCAAAGGCATAGAGGAGGCCGTTCCCGAAGCACTCCAAGTTTGGGTAGACGCTCCTGGCTTTCGACTTTCGACTGCGGCGTCTTGGCTTATGAAGAGAAGCATGCCTAGAAAAGGCCACAGAAACTGAGGAGGCTTACAACGAGGGTGAACAATCACAAGCAGTTGATGGCAAGCTTTGCACTCCCTCAACATTCCCACATGAACTCAGGCGACTCAGGGCCCAGGGACTGAGCCAAACAGGCGAGCTTGTCTCTGCAAATTTTCAGATCTTTGCTTTGACTCTGACTCTCACGAGTGCACAAGGCAGGCCTTGCAAGGTTGGGGGTTCCTCGGAATCGTGGTACACCTCACTTCAATGTGCTTGCCGAGGCACCAAATCAAGGACCAAGCTATCGAAGAGGTCGCATTCATCCGAACCTCAACAATCGACTTGGGCCCGTGCCTCGCAGCTCAATAACTGTCCCTCTTTGTCCTCGCGCCTGTTGTCAAAAAGCCCTTGCAGACATGCTGGCTGCGCTGTGCGTGGGACCCTGAGGCATGCCCGGCTGCATGGCAAAAGGTGTACAGAGTGTTGAAGAAGCCTCCAAACTAGAGCGTTTACTCTGAGGTCTTGCCCCTGCAAGATGATGCAGTGTGGACTCAAGTCGCCTACAGGGAAACCAACTGCAGCCCTTAGCCAGCAGCGTAATTTTGGTTGATCATCCTGCCCCAGCACCCCGCGCCGCCCCAGTCAGCCACCGTCGAGGTCTCCTACCCAGGGTCCAACTCTATGGCAATCAAGACTCGGACCGTCCGTCTGAGAGGTGTCCAAATCCCTCAAGCTCACAAAGCAAAGGGGCAAACGGAAAGCCGGGAAACGAGCTGGTACGACGATGACAACGACCAGGATGATACTGGTAGTACTGAGGATGGTGACGGTGGTAGTGAGGATGTTCACGACGGCGATGATACTGGAAGGGGCGGCAACAAAGCGACCATGGCGATGAACACGAAGAACTGAATGGCGATGTTGATGCTGATGATGGCGAGTACGATGGCGAAACTGGTGCCGGAGCTGCTTGCTGAAAGCATCTGCTTGCAGCTGTTGCTGCTGTTCTTGTCGGAACAAAGAGTCAAACGTCAAGCATCGATGGTCGAACGACATGAACGTTGAGGTCGGGCTATCTCTGCATGGGGGAAGATCGGCCAATGTGTACTTGCGGACTGCTACCTTCCGTTTTGAGGGAATGATGCGAGGAACGTTTCTTCAGAACATGAAGAGTTTATCCCTCAGGAAAAAATTCAGTGTGCAATGACATCATATGACTCAACTGGACAGAACTGTTGGCTCAATTTAGACATGTGCAGCAAGATTAGGTCAGCCCCACGACTGGGACATGAAGAGCTCGGCACGGCAGAGATCTTGGTAGAATTGCAGTCTCTCCTAGAAGAGTGTCATTCCCTCGTGTACTGCTGTCATGCTTCTCGAGGTTACTAGCCTCCGATGCCCAGAAGTGTGTAGAGGGGTGACGCCGCAGTGCTTCGCTGAGCTGCTCATTGCCGTTGCCTCAGACTTCGTCTTCGATGTTGAACCACGCGGTACACGCCATCACGGCAAAGAATCGCTTACTTAGTCATGTCGTCTTGTGTCACAGAGACTGCTTTGCTTCGCACCCCGCGCTGTGGGACTCTGTGACAGGCTTGAACTCGCAGGCTCAAAGGTTGGAAAGTACGTTGTAACCACACATTCCGAAAGGACCCGCTCCCGAAAGGGAAAGCAAAGATGAAGTCTGGGGCCGAGACAGGGATAGTGCAGGCCAACTGCTGAGATCAGCTCCTGGAACCGCCTCAGCCATGTCTACGGAAGAGATACTCTCATCACATCTGTATACATGTATTTCGTCTATAGATTGTTCATGTAAATCAAGACATACATATTGTAAATCTATCTGCCTCTTTTTATCTTTCGAGCTACATACTTACCTACCGCTCGCCTACCTACCGGCCTGCCGGCCTGCCTAAACGTACATACATAAATACCGCATATATAACTATGTGTATATAAATATTATATATATATATATACACATAACATACAGAGGGAGAGAGAGAGAGAGATCGGAATAATATCGGAGAACTTAGTCTAAGATCTCACTAATACAACATGATGTGATACACAGTCGAAAGTTATGTTCGAAAAAAAACTTTTTTCTGCATATCTGGCTTGAGAGTCTGTTTAGATCCGCACAGCGTCGGCCAAACTCAGTCAAGACCCTCTCTTGAACTCTGATTAGAGCGGTATTCCTGACTAGAGCTCTTCATGGCCACGGCCTGGTACCTTGAAGGGGCCATAGATATCAATCGTGGGGTAGGTCTTCGGCATCAAAATATCTTCTGACACGGCTAGGCTTTCTTGGCTTTCCAACCTCAGCAGAGCCCTCAGGAGGGACTCCTGAGTGCGCTTAGCCTCCTTGTAGTTGCCTGTGTTGTAAAAGCCTTCGAGCTCTACCTCCCAGTATTCTCCCAATGCGGAAATCTGCTTGAAGGGAACGCCAGTGTCTCCAGAGCTGAAACTGCCACCAGGTAAAGTCCCAAGCCCCGGGAAGCGAGTCCCGAAACCTGTTCCTGTGATGCTATAAATGGTATCCGCAATCCACTGCTGCATTGAAACCATGACGTCAGCCCCATAAGCAATCCCAACATTGAAGCGACGCTCATGGTTGGGAGTGAGGGTCGCGTGCCGACCGTTCCCGAAGGCATTAAGGCTTACTTCTGTCCTCGCGAAACCATCAGCAAGGAAAACAGGCCCTCCCTTAGCCGTGCAAACAGGACCGGAGGCAATGTTCATACCTGCCGAGATGATCAGCTGGACGTCCACAGTCTGGCCATCTGATAAAGTTCTGTTGCAAAGCTGCCCCATTGCATGATCTAAGCAGATCTCCAAACCAATCTTGAGGCCTCCGATGTTTAGCAAACCATTCGGCAGCTCAATGTCATGTCCGAAGCCTAGCTGTTGCAGCAAATGTCCGGGCAATCGGCGGCTATACGTACAACCGTTGGAGTCCGGATGCTTTCGACAAAACTCACGGGAGCTGTGGGGTGGTGGTGGAATCATGCGAGAGTCTTTGGGGCCTGCCTTCAGGAAATCAATGCCGCTGACGAAGCGCTTGAACTTCAAATACGTGATGTTCGTACCGCCAACATGAACAGGAGCAAAATTGAAGTATGTGATGTTATCGCCTGGTCGACCGGACATGCGCACATACCGCGCGTCAGTGGTTTGGGCCATCACCACCGTGCCATCAATGATCAACCAATGCTTGAAGCGCTCATGTGCAAATCGATTGAAGATGAATCGCACCGTGGAGTGTGCCGCATGCTCGAGTCCAGGTGAAACGCGGTATGCTCCCTGCTTGCCGCGCCAATAGAACTCCGGGAGCAAGACGATTTTCAGCGTGCTTGGGCTTCGATCCCAATGTTCCGAGGAAAAAGCCCGCTCAACTGCATCAATCAAGATCTGGAGGCGCCTTTCAATGTCATCACGCACCTTGTCACTACCTAAGTAACACTGCTCCATCTCATCCCCATTGCCAAAGCAGCCATCGGCTTCGGTTCCAGGCGCAGTGAACAGGTTAACGCCAAGGTACTGCACGGCAGTGTACTGCTGGCCATCAACCAGAACAGTTGGCGGAGCATATTGTTCTGCCTTCTGCACCGGGTCAAGGTCTATCTGAAACAAACATGTGAAGCTTGCAAGCGAAGAGAGTAGTACGCTGCCGACGATAGCCTTGCATTTTGGCCGTCCGAGTTTCCAAGATGCCCATGCAGCCCAAGCATGCCTCAAAGATAACCTGTCATTGTCGAATCCTGGCAAAGCCCGGTTTGTTTCGCACTCTGCATCTGATTCCAGAAGCCTCTGCGACATGGGGCGCTTGTGAGCAACAATGCGGGCTTTGGTCTTTGAGCATTACGGTCAATGGTTTCTGCACGGTGCAATAGAGTTGTGCACAACCACAGCGAGGAATCCTGAAGATCCTGACCAGCCTCCGACTTCCTTGCCATATTCAGCCTGGGATCCCGGCTCATCTTCCTCGAACTTGCTCAGGAAGTCTTGCTTTACCTGTGAAGCAACCGCATCCTTGGCACACAACAAAGGCAAGAAAGCGTACTGGCAGCAACGGCTCCGTGCCGAATCTGGACAACGCCGTGACAAAATATGGAACATGGTATCACAGCAAGAGATGGGGCAACTAAACAACTTTAAATCGCCCCAGCTGCCTCTTGTCTGCATTTCTGAGGCTTACGCGAGCAGTACCAGCTTGGTTGTCAAGTTTGCTTCCTGATAGCCAAACTTGACAAGAGACTGTACAAATCGCAGCATGCAAAAGGCACCGCACGACCGGTCCTTGATGGCGGCAGCAAAATCGGACACGTACCAAGCTGCACCTGGCAGTGACCAGACAGGTACAGCAGAAAACATGTGGGGACGGTAGAAAACAGGAGTCGAAGCTGAACCCGGAGCAGGAGGCGTCTGCACGAGTCTGGGGCTCAGCACCCCAATCTCGCTCGTTCCAAATTCCGACATAGTCAATTTCGATGTCAAGGGTCTCCTGTCCGAGAATACAGCACTTCAAGCCCGTGACGCCCCTAGAGCTGCATCATGTATGCATCCGCACTAACTTCCATGACCTGATACGGTTTGAGATTTCTGCATGTCAAAACACGAAGTCCTGCGTTCTGCATGAGATACTCCCGGCCTTGATGCACTTTAGCCAGGACACGTGGTAAAAGATGTTGTCCTGCACTGAAGCATTAAAGTTCTCGCAGTCGGTCCCTTTCGACAAGGCTCCCAGTCTTTCAGTTCCAAGTGCACGGGCCTTCTCATGCCTTTTCCTTTCAGTCTCCGACATGTCCAGCCCGACATCTTACACAGCCACAAATGGCAGTTTTTGCCGTTGACTGCCAACGCCAATATGCGCCCTGTCTAAATAATGAATACCTACATCAGGCTCGCAGGAAAGCCGCTCATGTTGCAGCCTGCACCTTCGTAATCACTCCCTCTTCGAAGCCATCAATAGCACGCAGCAAGCCTTGCTGAAGAAGGTGCCATTTCCGATCCAGCCCGGAACGCCCCAGGCCTAGGAGGCTCCAAAAGAGGGATTTCAGGCTGAATAATACACAATATTCTAATTTGGGGGGGTTCCTTATAATTACAGTATAATGGGCTCCAAAACCCTATTCTAATTATTAAGGCCCCTAAGCTATTAAGTTCGCTTCACAGGAAGCTCTCGCCCAATTCCACCACCGGAAAAGACTCTAAGGCTTTAAGGCCTTGGGGCTTCTGCCGTGCAAACGCTGGATTCGGGCAAACTCATTGTTGTAGAAGACTGGGGGCATGCGCTCTCTTCGGATTGTGCTCCTCTTGGAGCACATTTATTCTGCCCCCAATGCATCTTGCTGGAATCAAAGCAAATCCCTGTGCTTCCATCAGCCTCGCCAAACACCTGCTCCCACTCCGCCGAAATACATCGTCCAAGGCGTGCACAAGGCCGTATGTCCGGATGTCAGGGTTCCGTGCCTGCGCAGACTTCCAAGTGCAACTTCGGGGGTTCATCATGTGGCTTTGAAGCGATGTACATATATGGCAGCAAATGTCATGTCGACAACAGCTGAACGAACGTTCGAGAGAGTTAAATTTCAGTTAAATTTCGTTGCTGCAATGGGCGCATTTTCTCTCAGACTTGCTCAGCTTGGGCCCGCCTTCGCCTCCTTAAGCAGCCAGGCCTTAGGAAGAGTTACCAAGTGCATGCCGTGCAGTGAGCCGCCGGAGGATCGCGTGATCAAGGAGCTGAATCTAGTCACAGAATGTATTCTTCAAGCACAGAATGCGCCGACACTGGCAGCACTGGCTTCTCACTTAGCTCTGTTTGCCAAGATATCTCGCCGACTTCCTGCCTCGTAGCCCCGTAAGCAGTCTGCTTTCTCGCCTCTGCACATAAAAAGCTTTGGCTCGCTATCGTTACGTCCGAGTGTGCGGCTGAAACTGCAACAGAAGAGAACTACAGCAACAACTGTGAACCCGTGGTTTGACCCAACCAATCAAAGCCTGCATTGCTTGTTGCGACTCTTTTGCCAGAGCGGGTCGGGCCGGATGGCGTGGCAGTCGGAGAAAAACGTGCTTCAGAGATTTAAAGAAGTGGTCGATCTCATCGGCATCGGATAAGTCTTCTCGATGCTTGCTTGACTTAAACAGTTGCAGCCTCAAATGGACAGCTTAAGCCTTGGCATCCTCCTTGGCCATGTGCTTGATCAAATCGACAACGCGGCAGCTGTAGCCCCACTCCTGGGCTGGTCTTGAAGTCTTTTACAAACGGTAACTTGAGTTTTGTCTTTAAACTTAAGATTAAGCGCAGACCAGACTGAAGAAAGCGTTCACGAAAGGCCGAAACTCATTGTCATACCAGCAGACCACCTTGACAAAGGTAGGGTCCAGCATGATGCCAGCCTTGGAGTCGAAAGTGCAAGAGATGGGGTTGGTCTCGAAGTCAGTCGACACCAAGGCCTCGTCCGTGTAGCCCAGGTAGCCCTTCATGTCTCCCTCGGAGCGCTTCTTCATCTCGGCGCAGATCTCCTCGTAGGTGGTCTCCTTCTCCAACTCCACGGTCAGGTCNTCGTCCGTGTAGCCCAGGTAGCCCTTCATGTCTCCCTCGGAGCGCTTCTTCATCTCGGCGCAGATCTCCTCGTAGGTGGTCTCCTTCTCCAACTCCACGGTCAGGTCGACCACGGACACATCGATGGTGGGCACGCGCAAGGCCATGCCGGTCAGCTTGCCCTTCACATCCGGAATGACCTTCGCCACAGCCTTGGCTGCCCCTGTGGAGCTGGGAATGATGTTGCCGGGGCCAGCACGGCCACCTCGCCAGTCCTTCTTGGAGGTGCCATCCACGGTGGGTTGAGAGGCGGTCATGGCGTGGCAAGTGGTCATGAGGCCACGCTTGATGCCGAACTTCTCTTGCAGGACACGCACCGCTGGGGCCAGGCCGTTGGTGGTGCAAGAGGCACAGGACACCGCCTCCATGGAGGGATCGTAGGTGTCCTCGTTCACACCCATGACGATGGTGTGGGAGTCATCCCTTGCGGGAGCGGAGAAGATCACCTTCTTAGCACCGGCCTTCAAGTGGGGCTGCACCTTCTCGGTGGTCAGGAACACGCCGGTGGACTCGCAGACGTACTCTGCACCATGCTCGCCGAAGGGGATCTCAGCGGGGTCGCGGGTGTGGGACAAGGCCACCTTCTGGCCGTCAATGACCAGGGAGTCGCCATCAACCTCGACGGTTCCATCGTACTTCCCGTGAATCGTATCATACTTCATCATGTATGCCAAGTAGTCGGCATCATAGCTAGCATTGATAAGCTTGAGCTCGGTCTCCGGGTCCTTCATTGCGATGCGGGCCACCTGCCTTCCGATGCGCCCGAAGCCGTTGATGCCGACGCCCACGGCCTGAAGGGAGGTGCGTCCCTTGCTGGCTCGCTTGCCAGCCACACCTGCTGCAGCCAGACCAGCCACGGCACCGAGGCCAGCCATGGCACCAACGCCGGCAGCCTGAGAGGAGCCATAGCCAGCGGCGCGGAGGTTGGTCCTCTGCATCTGCGGCTCGCTGTGCTGAACCTGGCCAGCAGGCGCCACAAAAGCACCGCTCAAGGCACCGGCTGCTGCGAGGGCACCGACGCCTGCCATGGCAACGTTGGTGGCGGTGGAAGGCATGGCGAGGATCAGCTGATGGACTGACTAGCTACGAAACGGCTGCTCAGTGACTTCAGCGATCCACTCAATTCGGATTCTGTCACCAAGACTCTCTCACATCCCGAAAAGATAAAAGAGCAGTATACTCGACATCCTGATGGCGCCATCAAGGGCATTCAGTCAGGACTGTAGCTTGTGGGTGTTTGGAGGGCGAACTGCGAAACCCTTCCAGAGCCTCGATAGCGCATGTGTGAAGGCTCCGTTCCGTCTGTTGACCTCGGAAACGGAGCATGTGTAAACCTCTTATAGGCCCTCCCAGCCTCCTCCCAACTTCAGCACCAACAAAGCCCTGTAACCTCACACAAGTAAGTACTTCGAACAACCGGCAGCCCTGGGCACCTGAATCTGGCCTTGCAGGGCCTGACAATCCGAAATCCCTGAAGCATGGATTCAACAGACTTAATGAGAGGACTGCCTGGCAACGGTCGTGACATCTGCTAGGGTGAACTACAGTAAGTGGGCTGTTTAGGTACATTCTCCGCACGTGCTGCTTACTAAAAGATGTCTGCTGACTGAGGTGGGCCAATCGGAAATCGCCTCCATCGACAGAGAGTGGTTCGCAAATCCACGATATGATTGAAGATTGCTTAGGAATTACCGAATTAAACTATAGAGGATCCGCAAATGCAACTTCCAAACATTGACGGCTCGAGCAAGGAGTGCACATCGTGTACTTTCACACATATAGGCTGGGCATGTGCCACTGGCTTCCTCAGAAAATGCTCCACCAGAAACCCTTCGATCCAAATTCCCGGCATGTCCACGAAGCATGACCTCCGCGAGTCGCAAGTAGCGCGAGGTCCTTGCAGCCGCGTCGAGCTGTCCAGGGTGGTCGAACTCTGGGCTGCTGTTCGGATCGACAGCGACGGCGGATGTTGTAGCGGAAATCCCTCCATGAGGCTGGCAAACGCTAGGAAGAGCAAGCAGCCGTAGGTGCGACACATAGCAGCCGCCGTGAACCTTCAATTGATCATGCTCTGCTGTCCAGATCCTTGCGATCTGCGAAGAATATGTGAATACGTCCATCTTTTTGTCGTTTCTCGCGAGTGCAAAGAGCCAATCGCCGATGCCGCCGTGGGAAGGCCCTCATCCCGAGCTCCATCCGAAGACTGCCCCCTGGATCTCGCAGGCACTGACGGCGGTGCTGTGACAAAGGCGGTCTGCCTTGACAATGAGAAAGCTTAAACAACTCCTTATTCCACAAGTTGCCGTAGGTAGCGTGTGAACAAGTCGCGTGAACACAGAAGACGAGTTGCATTTGGCATCCACCGAAGCCACGATGTCGAGACCTGCCACGTCTCCTGCGTCAGGGTGCATGTGATGCAACCTTTTGAAGGAGGTGCGTGCCGAATCGTCAGTCACCATATCAAACCAAGAAACTACTGCGGCACTGCTGTATTGTTGCATGATAGGATTCCTTGGTCGTCATCAGGGCGGCGCCCAAGCTTGTCTCGCTGCGCTGTAACGACTGAAGATCCGATGCACCTGCTGCCAGCACTCCAAACAACAAGGATCGGGTGCACCTTGCAACCTGAAGCGTGCAGTTCAACACCACTCCCGAAACCTTGCCACTACAGAGTCGCTAAATGCAGGCATAGGTGCGGAGCATGCCTGCAGCTTCTTTCCAGTTGCTGCCAAGCCCAGCAATGGCAGAGCTCTGGGTCACTGAAGTGGGCTCTAGATCTTGCCGCAGGAGCGACGACATCCTGCGCCATGCAGCTTGTGCACTCGGCTACCCTAAGCGAAGATTGAGCGTTCCGCACAATTACAAGAGCGGCGGCCCAAAATGTGCGTATACACTAGTAGAAGTGAGCCGGAGCGTCGTCTCAGCTACCAGCTGCCACGAAGACAGCGTCGCGATGGCCGAATTGAAACTCACGCGATCCTGCACAGTACACAAACTCGATCAGGGAAGGTTCCGACAACGAACTGTACTTTTGACCTTATATAGAGATGCCGCCACATACTACGGCAATCCCAATCCCAGCAGAACCCAATCCACGAAGTTAAAAATCAAAGCTGCATCTTGCTTATTTTATCGCCTTCTGGTCTGGTAGTATGCTAGCTACTGACCTTGCGCTAATGGACGGGCGAGGCGCTGAGGCTCACCGAAGCGCTTCTTCATTTATGAACCAAAAGAACACCAGATGCCTTCCCATTCGCGTCCACATGACGTAGCAAGACTTTACGCAAAAATGAATCTCCGTCCTGAGACTGCTGGCTTTCTCTCATTGCAGAGAGCATCGCCACTGCCGGCTTCCACGCGCTTCCGCATGAGTGGATGAGCGCATTGCACACCACAGTGCTGACTTGCACTGCAAGCTTCGCAATGGTCTGAACCTCGGTAATCTTACATCAGAACCATTGGATCTAGCTTCAGGATGGACTTCCTGGGCTGTCCACGCCTAGCACAATGAAGTACTGAGCAGCAGGCCAGAGCAAGTGTGCAACACCAATGCCCGGCGACGCAAGCAGAGACGGCAGCACCAAGGCTCACAGCGCTCAGCTGCAATGTTGCACTTCGTATTCCTCCGGGGTCATAACCTGCAACATGCCTTCCAGTTGTTGCTTTGTACAGATCAAGATCATACCCTGGTTTACGCTCTCGCAACTCGTCGGGTATGGTTAAATTACCTGAGGGACAACTGACAAGGAATGTGTGCGTCGATGAGTTGGCATGACTCACCATGTTGTTCACCCGTGAGCTTAGCAGTCCTTGCGCAAACTCTAAAGCCACATCCCAGGCACTGAACTGCGCACAGGCGCGGATGCAGGTGTTGTGTGCGATAGCAACTTGGCTCCGTGAACTTCGGCCGAAGCATGTTGATCCATCTTTGAAGCGCCTCTGGTGCTGGTTGCCGACACAAAATGGCAACCCGCTGGGAGTGATCGGGAGACTTTGACTGTCAGCATTCGACAATGGAAGCTGGAGGGTGAAAATACCGGGATGACACTAAGCCTGGAACATACGAGTGCACGAAGGCAGTATCACTCCAAGGCACCCCTCAGAGCGTCGAAGCGAAAAAAGCCCTTCGCGCCAGGACCTCTGAATCTTCGCTTCGAGCGCAATGTTTTCGGCCACGGCATCGCGCTTAAGCCTGGGCATAGGCAGGCAGATTAGCGTGGGTTTCCCGGCAGCAACGGTCTCGACTTCTTCAAGTAGCTGCAGGTGCATAATGTGGCTGAGCACCTTGAATGCACAACTCCGAGGCCAGGCCAGGGGCTTAAACATACCATCTTTGCATTATTAATAACTTGTCGTGTATCTCAAAACGCTTGATCCGGAGGGCCAAGAGAGTCGAGCTCCAGTAAGTTGCCTTGCTGCAGGCTTTGGCTGCGCTGCTCACGCCAACCAAGCTTTGGATGCCAGGTGTGAGAAGCTGCAAGGCTGCCGCCCACGCAACTCCTGTTGCAACGAATAGGCGGCATTGGTAGGGCTGGACATAACATGCGGCCAGCCGGATGTTCGCCCTGTCAGCAACGAGCTCATCTTCGAAAGGTTCGCAAGGAATGGAACTGCGGTCCTTGCGAGAAGGACCGGCAGAGTGCAGCTGCTGCATCACCGACGCTTGCTCGGAATTCCAAGTTTCTGGCATAGGCCTGACATCTCGAGCAAGCAGGAATCCGGATTTGATCTTATCTTTGCCGTATACCGGTTGTACGTCTGTGTGTGTAGAGAGAGAGAATGTCAACATAAATCTAAAGATTAATGTAAACATTTGAACAACTATATATATATATATATATGTGTGTGTATGTAAACATACTGAGTATATACGTACATATGCATACGTAAACGTATATGTACAAATTTAACTTGTATTTCCACCCGTGCTGACATGCTTAAAACGGAAGGTACCCCTGAAAAGCTTTGCTCAACCATCGGCGTACCTTCTTTACCCACTCCCTGGGAACATCACTGAACGTAAGCAGTATTATACGCTGAGTGTGAATGACATGAGCAAGTAATCTCATCGCGAATCGCGTTCAACTTGTACGATCTTGTACGTATGTATGTATGTATATGCATATGCATACGCATACACGCATGCCTATGCTATATAGGCTTGTGTGTGTGTGCGCGTATGTCATGTGACATGTATTTTCATATACATGCATATTCGGTGCGTGTGGCAGTTTTCCAAAACGGCAAACCTGGGTCATACAAGCGCACCCAGCCGTCCCTCGTTCATGGACCCTGCAATGCCCGATCTGCGACATGTGAATCATGTGACCAAGAATTGTTCTGCAAACTGTGCTCTGTTTGACATGTTCTGCGTCTGTTTATCATCACCGGCAAGAAAGTACTACATCGGAGTGCTGCGCAAGCACAAGTTTCCGCCCGGCTGCTGTTCCCCGAACAGTGCCGTGCACACTATGGCATCACTCTGGAGGTGCCAAGCGTTCGGTGTAAACAGACTTCGTTGGACTTGAGCCTGAACCTCAACCTTCGTTAACTGCAAGGAGGGCACGTGGGCTGCATGCTGCCACTGGCTCCGGCACGATATTACTCCTCGATAGCAAGGGAAGGATAAAGCTTGGGCTTCAGGCTCTCTTCAAGTCCATGCAAGCATGGTGCAGACTCGTCCTGCTTGCCAGCAAAGAGAGTCCAGCCGCACCCGCAATGCCTGGTGGATTTCGGGCTCTTTGATGAGTGTATACTAGAAGCTGTTTCAGCTGTCGCTCAGCATGGACCAGCATATATAGTAATCGCAAAAAGCACGACATGACCTGCGAGATACTCGGCACCAGGACTGGCATCCCCCAAATCTGTCCAGCTTCTTGAGGAGATGAGCACCGGGTTGAACTGTATTTCACGAGTCGCTGTGGAGTCAATCGCTCAAGATGCTGTTCGTTCCGAAAGAGTACCAGCAAGTTAGAGATCCTTCGGTGTATCGGATGTAATAAAATGTAAGCGCTGTCACTGTCGGAGGACATCTAAGACTCGAGGACAGTTTCCAAATGTCGCATTCCAACGGATTTGTGCTGGGACTCAGTCTCCAAGACGTTTTCAGCATCGGCTACTTACAAGCAAACCAATCAACAGTTTCCCGCGGGTCACCTGCCTGGGCTCCGAACAGGAGCTCCAGCGCCCTGTGCCACGGCGCGACCACGGCAGAGGGACCCAAGGCGAAGACCGAGACACGCAGGTGAGAGCCACGAAGCGTCCCTCGGCAGCACGGGAACTGGGATCTGTACGTGCTAAACAGACTGCAGGTGAACAACGTCCGTTTCAAAGTGCAGCTTTTCCATGTCTCCTGGCTCCACCGGATGATCTTGTCTGCCAGTTCTGTGTTGGTAACTAATTACTGATATTACTGTGAAAAGCCTTCCGACGTCGTGCAGGCTTGATGTGTGGGCTGCATCACAATGGTTCCAAGCTGCCGAGGTGGCTGAAGCTGGCAGCCCAACGCCTCTCCGAGGTGATGAGTATGTTCCGGATGATCTGCGAGGGCTGCACCTGTCAAAAAAAGTCCACACCTCCCAGTCTTCGATTCGGGCTCCTTGAGCTACACTTAGTGGAGCTCTGGGACACCTTCTGCATCACTTTTAATTGTGGCCACCAAGCCTTGGTGCGGCACATCTGGTCGAGTGAGTGCAGAACCCTCGCCCACTGCGCCGTCCTCGACAGGCCAAGGCGAGCAGGGATGTAGGAGCAGCATCTAGATTATCTCCAAAACTGCTCCTTTTCCACGAAGCCACGACTCGTCTGAAATCAGCACTGTCCTCAGCAGCAACAGTAGTTCCAGGGAGGGTCACAGCAGTCACCGCCGGGATGGTCACTAAACATGCCTGGTGTCCACTTCCAGCCTACTATTTCCAAGGCCATGGAGGCTTTGGATGAGACATGTCCAGGTCTGGCCCCCACCTGTCTTGCGCAACAGATGGTATCTTATCATTACAGAACAAACGTATGTAGATGGCTTGGACGTTACCTGATTTGCCTGGACCTGCAGCTAGCTCGCCTTTGTATCTGGAACCGCTTCGGTCGCCCATGCTGACATGGCCTGATGTGTGGATGCCTGAATCCACGTCAGTCTGTGTCAGCTGAACTGGTCCTTGCCTTGGAACTGCTCATCCTCTGTCACGGATAGTCTGTTGGTTGCTGGAGAAACCATCGGGGCAGGACAGCAAAATATCGTCGCGCTTGTCGCGATGGGAACACATGAGTTTGTCGTTCCGACACCTACGTGTTCGGAGGAACAATGCAAAGCTGGTTTAGCCGAAAGGAAAAATCTCAAGCGGTCGGAGAATGCAGAAATCCCCGAGCAATCAACTGCGACCGCACAAATACGACCCAGCAAACTTGCCTAGGAGGCCTATACAGGGCCTGGACTTCGCACGACCTTCCTCTTTCTTTGGCTCGGTCCGGTGCTGTGTGTCCGCGCCGATTTCAACTTTGAGTATCTGCAGCGAAGCACCGTACCTGAACTCTGGTCACGCTCATGTTGTCGTGACTTCAGCAATGATTCGGGCTTATAAGCTGCATGACGCATCGCGCTGCTCTTGGACACCTGCAAAGCCACAAACGAGCTTTCGATGCAGCTCGAACTGAACAAACACCTCTGACAACCATCTCACTCCCCCAAATTCTCATCGGCTTGAGGGCTTACTGCGGCTTGAACAGCAAGTCCAGGATCAGCTCCTTTTGCGCGGCGGGATAATCCTGAACTCAGGTTCAGCAGGAAAACTGTATGTCCACGACCAGCCAAGCAGTAGCCTCTAAGTCGCACATACCACAGAAGAAGGCACTCAACCCCACAAAATTCAAAACAACAGCCAAAGACCAAAGGCCACTTGTTCCATTAGTGGGCACGTGAAAAATTGCAGCTCTGCGAAATCCACTTTGGTGCTATACCTGGGTTTACCCACTGTAGAAATTGTAGACTACCAAAACCCCAACTCGCCTGGAGTAGCCTCGAGGATGCACCCGCGCTGAGGGCACCGATGCCCTCGAACGGGTGGCGGTCGGCCTCCAGGCTGAGGGGATCATCTCATACCGACACTCAGAAAACAACCAGTAGCCCCCATCGACAATGTATTATATGTACTTAAAAATGGTAGTACTGTTCAGCTCCCTGGCCCCTGCCGACAGCCTGTGTGCACGAGGGCTCACAAAAAAGGTTGACAGCGGTTCTCCACGTTACTTTAATGCTTGAGTGGTACTTGCTACTACTACTACTACTACTACTACTTACTACTTACTACTTACTACTACTACTACTACTACTACTACTACTACTACTACTACTACTACTACTACTGGCGACATACTCACCACCACCACCACCACCACCATCACCACCACTGTTGGTGCAACCACCACAGAACAACATCGTGACACGCTAGCGTAGTCATCCAAACACGGCACAGCAGAATCGTGCCAGCTGTGTTTGGCATAACTGCATAATCAAGAAGGCCAGAAGAATTAACATGGCAGGGCACTAGCACGGAGGTCAATAGAGACACCAGAGCCAAATTTGATCAACATATGACGGCCTATACAGTTCAACACGGCAAAGCAAAGCACACTTCTTGGCACCACATACTTCATGCATGCATGCACTCGCGCACTGCAACTGCTCTCTTGTTCGTAGAGGCGTGCGAGTACTCCTCACCGTACAGTCTGCGAAATTGAACTCGAAAGCAAGCTTGACCCTCAACGCCGAAAGTTTGCAAAGCCATAGTAGCTTTTGACTGTTGCACATCTTGACCAACCTCCCGACCCTCTTCTATGGTGACGTTGCGGAGCAGCCTGGCGAGCAAGGGGATCCAACCGATCACTCGCATCGCAACATTAAAGCGCACGCATTTGTGCAAAGTGCAGAAAGTCCACATTCATGAGAGAAGTGTGCCCAGATGTGTTTGGCGGAGCATCGACAGCACTCGAGTGATCGTGCTTGGGTGACACGCTGTATAAGCATGTTCAGCATGTCCAAACCAGCTAGCAAACAGGAGACCAACAAAGAGTCGATGCTGCAAACTGCAAACAGACCCCGTGTGTTGCTGCACGCCTTGGCAATGCATCCGTGCACAAGGGCAGACTGCTGCAACTGTCTCTCGATAATCGAATCCCCGAACCAAGCAAAGGCCGCACTCGAACTCTTCTGAATTTGCCTGGCATCGCCTCGGGCGACCAGAAGCTCTGCCTGAAGGTCAGACTTGGTGTGAAATGTGCGTTCCGGCTTCCTCCAGCATCTGGTGACATGACATGTATAGGGCACTTCTGGCTGCAATGCCCAACTCCAAAATTCCGTTGGCTGTCACCAGGTAAAGAGGTCTCCTGATTATAAACCCCCCCCCCCCAAACAACTCAGGCCACGCAATAATAATGGCGGGGG
>BGNK01006556.1:0-17470 GCA_003297005.1 Symbiodinium sp. clade A Y106 | reverse complement strand
TTTCAGGGCACCTGGGAGGCGCGTGAGGACACAGCCACTCATGCATTGCGCGACTCAGGCATCATGCCCATCAGACTGGATTTGCGGCCGGACCTGCAGACATGCATAGATTATTGGCACAGTGAAAGCACTCGCTTCTTACAGGCATTGCGCGTCCCTCCGCTACTACTGCTGCTACAGCTTTCACGTTTTGACCCGGAGGACCCGTTGCGTAAGTACACCGCGCCTCTCCTTTTCCAGGCGGGGCAAACCTTTGACATGCCATGTTTTGATGGCACTCATGCCATTGTCATGGTGCAGTATCGTGTTGCTGGCATGCTGTTTCATCGCGGTGCCACCATCCATGCAGGACATTACCAAACGGTTTTGTGCACGCAGCGTACGGCAGTGAGAGGAGCCCCAGAGTATCAGCTGCATATTACTGACGACGGTTGTAAGCCCCGTAAGCCCAGACCCGCCGACCTTGATTACCTCTNCTGAGTGCCACACGGAAAACGCGGCGCATCCCGACAAAGAGTCGTTGCCAGCGCCAGCTCATAATTTGACGCATGCCACATCTTTTCATGTGTTTTACTTTCATCTGCAGCGGCTCCGTATGCATGGTGTACTGAGGGCTTTGATTTTTCGGGATACGCTGATGCCGAAGCATGTTACCAGGAGTGGACCCGGAGATATGGCAGCTTGAGCTCCCCAGCATACTGGGCACGGCTCATCCGGATCTTCAGGATTCTTCCAGTGCCGATGAATCCATGGATCCGCTGGTCCCTACTTTGCCTCGGCTCAGCGATCGCATGACTGCTCTGCTCTCTTACTTTGATGACATGCCAGGTGACAGACCCGACAGCATGCTGCGTGGTGGAGTGATCCGATCATACACTGCAGGTATGTGCAACATGGGTGGCAGGCCAGCGCCTGCACACCACAAGTCATCCTGACTTTGAAAAGTCTGTGTGCACATTGATCCGGGATGTTTGGCCTGATCATTGCTTTACCAGTTTTACAGTTGCTGAAGGATCCATCGCCAAATGGCATCGAGATCGCAATAATTCCTTTGGCCTGAACTTAGTCATCCCGCTTACATACTTTCGAGGTGGCGCGTTGCACATTGCATCTTCCGCAGCCCCTTGGGTCACGCTTGCTGGCGAGACCCGACGTGCTGTAAGCATTTGCTTTGATGACGGCCCGGTTGCTTTCAACGCACAGCAGCTTTTACACTGCGCAGAGGACTCTCAGGACCGACGTGTGATTTGTGTTGCATATTGCTTGCGTGGCATTGAGCGACTTTCTGCCGAACAGTATTCCACGTTGTGTGACCTGGGCTTCAACCGTGGAGACGAGCTCGGGGACCGCCTGCTTCACGGTTTACTGGACTTCGAGCGAGCTTTTCCTGATTACCGAGACGTGCACTGTCTCTCATGAGTTGGTGTACTGTGAGCTCTGTAGCTTAGCCGCATATATGCCTTACGACTCATTGTATGCTTCGGGTGTCAGGCCCTGCGGGACGCCGAGGGCTGTCACAGGTGTGCCCGCCCGAACGGACGATGCCGGTGGCAACGAATGTAGCAACACGATGGGACGCCATTTGCAACAAGAATGACGGAGGCATTACTTCACCATGTTTTCCGTAGCTTAGCTTCTCTTGAATTTTGCAGTGATCATTGCTGCTCTCCGGAACGAATGATCTCTTTTAATACTGCTGATTGTTGCGTCAGATACGAAACCAGAGGCCTGGCCATCTGTGCCTACGTAACGTCGTGCATAGCAGCCGGGCACCAAGTGCCTGTCCACCTGTCGCCCCGCAAAGAGTTAGCTTTCACACGGCGGTCTTCAGCTGCCTTAAACGCCTGACTCTGCGTACGGAAAGGAAAAGTGAGTTTTGGAGTCTCTGTGTTTTGTTTTCGCGTGCCTTTATCCCGAAAACAGTTTTTCCCTTTTTCATGATTTTCATGATTCGATCTCCTTCCTTTGTATATTTTGCCCATAACATATTGATCCCTTCCTTTGGATGCTTGTTTTCGCAGACACATTCGGGAATCGTTGTTACGGGCAGCATTGTGGCTTGAAGTTAGCCACGGGAAAGGTGAAAGTTTTCTTTTACCCACCCACCCACTCCTGGGGGCGAGATTGAGGGTGCGAAATGCATCTTCATATGCAGTGTGGCNAGCATTGTGGCTTGAAGTTAGCCACGGGAAAGGTGAAAGTTTTCTTTTACCCACCCACCCACTCCTGGGGGCGAGATTGAGGGTGCGAAATGCATCTTCATATGCAGTGTGGCTTTCACACTGCAGGCGGCCCCTCTTTTCACACAACCTTTTCTACGGCGAGCTTCGCTGTGAAAATATCTGGCCGAGTCGTTGCCTTTGCATCTTTTCTCTTTTACTCCATATGTTATTATGGAAATATATATTTCTGATTCAACTTATATCTTTCTGAATCCCAAATAAGATTTGGGAAATAATGGGGCACGTTTCTGATGTGCCCCTGCTTTCAGATACGAGACAACTCGGTCAGGAGGCATTCTGCTAAGGCGAGCGCGGGTGCCCTGCCCGACAAAGGGCACGTCCGGGAAGAGGTCAGTGTTGAAATCTCCAACAACCAGAACCGAGTTCCTAGCCGGAAAGCGGGAGAGGGTCTGATGCAGCTTAGTCCACCATATGTTGCGTTTGGCCAGGGNGGGCACGTCCGGGAAGAGGTCAGTGTTGAAATCTCCAACAACCAGAACCGAGTTCCTAGCCGGAAAGCGGGAGAGGGTCTGATGCAGCTTAGTCCACCATATGTTGCGTTTGGCCAGGGATTGCTCAAGACCAGCAGCACCCGGGGCAGCCTTCGAACTTGCATAGAGATGTTGATAGCCAACGAGGACATCCGTGGAGGGTTCACCCTCCAGTCGCAGATGGACGAGGCGCCCGTCCAGCACGGAAGTAAATTGCACATGGTGGCGATGGAAGTGCCTCAGATTGACAAGCAGGAGGATACCAGAGACCTTATCAAGACATGGGGACGTCAGTGCAAGCCAGCCGTCCATGTGAAAAGANCCATGTGAAAAGAGAGGTCCTGTGACCAGTGCGTTTCTTGGACGGCTACAACGCCAATGTGCTGGCCGGCAGTGCGCAGCCAGAGGGCAAGTTGCTGATAGCGCTCACTAGACAAGCCGCCTGAATTCCAGCTCAGGAAGTGGAGGCGTGCCACCTGTCGGACTTGGGAAGCAGGCGAGGGCGCAGGGCGGTGCCGGACAGCGGATGGCTGAAGACCAGGTGGGCGAGAGCCGTAGATGCGTTGACCTCTGTACATGGTACTGCCACATCTGTTCGCCCTCCGGGAGGCTTGCAGGAAGAAGATCACTAGTCGGAGACCTCTGCAGTGGAATAGCATTGGTATACAGTCCTTCCCGGACTTGGGACCGGGAGCAGCATAAGCAGGAGGCGGAGTTTGGTGTTTTAAGGACTTAGGCGACAGAGGTAGCTGAGGCATCATCAGCTGGCCTAAGAGATGGCAGAGGTAGCTGAGGCATCGACTGATCTGTCGAGTCAGAAGAGACTGACGAGACCTGGGCAGGGCGGCACGTGCAGAGCGGAGTCTGCAAACCCGCANAAGAGATGGCAGAGGTAGCTGAGGCATCGACTGATCTGTCGAGTCAGAAGAGACTGACGAGACCTGGGCAGGGCGGCACGTGCAGAGCGGAGTCTGCAAACCCGCAGTTGCTTACCAAAACAGAGCCGCAAGAAGAGAGGTTTCAGACCATCATGACCATTATTTTTTTGGCGCGGCAGCTGGGGCAGGATCCGCAGCAACAGCTCCATGGGGACCGTTCGTTGGCCTCGGTGGAGGGGGTCCGGCCAGCCTCGCTTTGGCAGCCGGTCTTTCCTCGCTGGAGGAGGGCCGGAAGATGCTCTCGATCTCGTCGTCCGGCAAGGCACTAAGGTCTCCCCGATAGACAGGGGCAGGCTTGGTCTTCGCGGCGCTGCTGGCAGGGCGCCGCCTACGCGACATGAGTGGCACCTGAGAAGGGGGACAGACGCCCGGGNCGGCAAGGCACTAAGGTCTCCCCGATAGACAGGGGCAGGCTTGGTCTTCGCGGCGCTGCTGGCAGGGCGCCGCCTACGCGACATGAGTGGCACCTGAGAAGGGGGACAGACGCCCGGGCAAAGACCGAAGCTGCAGGTGCTTGAGAGGACAGGCAGCCGGCAGAGCTCATGCACAGGGTGCCAGAGTAAGCAGAAGGAGGCAGGCAGGCATCAGATGGGCTTGAGGCTCGGACATGGGCAAGGGTGAACACAGTCACAGACTACGGTGCAGTGAGCTAGGCCAGGGGAGAGGGCTGCAGCAGTCGTTAAGCGGTGGCCTAGAACCTGCCAGTGCGGGACAGCATTGTGCAGCAGGATTGACCACGCGTTGTAAACAAGCTGCAGCTTCAAGGGCAGAGTGCAGTGGTGGAAGACCTTAAAAAGGTGCATCTCGAAGGAGGGCCATGCTGCAGGTCTGCAAGACCAGTCCCAGCCGGGAGTGGATGCCAGAGCCACCCTGGCAATGCCTCAGTCCATGGTGTCCAAGTACGAGGAGCTGGCGGCCGACCTAGGCGTGAGGAGAAGCAGGAGGAGCGGGTGCCCCCACGGCACCAAGGCGCCCACCTATTGGGGTGCGCATAGGCACTGGGATCTGTGTCAGATGTGATACCTGTCCCACGCGCTGCCTGAACCGACAGGGTGTTCAGGTACTGCCGTTGGCGGAACATGGTGTTCGCAATGGCCGGCAACTTGAGCCTGCCAGACAGATGCGTAGCGGTTACACCAGCATGGCCGGTTTTGTGACATCTGCAGTGGCAACAGACCTGAAGTGTTATGAGCCCAAGAAGCCAGTCCAAGGTAAGCAAAATCCAACCGGGCTGCACCTGTGTGGTGCTCCGGACCAAGTATAACCAGAGACGAACCTGCATGGCTGGCACCGGCGTTAAGCATGGGTGTAAGTCCTCCTGACAGTAGGCTGCTGGCATGTGCTTCGGACCGGAGCCTGCCCAGAAGAGCCAGGATACTGAGCATGCGGAGCAGGGCCAGTGCATGGCCTTTGGCAGTACTCGGAGGCATCTTGTTTGAGCCCTTGGGCTTGTCAGTTGCCATGGCAGCAAGCCCAGAACACCAAACTCAGCAAGAGGGGCACCCNGCCTTTGGCAGTACTCGGAGGCATCTTGTTTGAGCCCTTGGGCTTGTCAGTTGCCATGGCAGCAAGCCCAGAACACCAAACTCAGCAAGAGGGGCACCCTGCTGCTGAGCCTTACATACGTACATACGTACATACATACATACATGCATACATACATACATACATTACCCATGTCTATATACACAGACACCCATGCATATATCCATTTCTTCATTTTTCTATTTATGTATGCAGTTGCTTATCTAAATATCTATGTCCATGTAAACCCTGAACACTAAAGGTCTAGGTCTGGGGGTTAGAGGTTTGGGGACTGTGGGGTCTGGGGTTTAAAGCTTTCGTTCGGGGATTAGGGTTTAAGGTTTGGGTTCGGGGTGTAGGGGTTTGGGTTCGTGAAGATCCTTGAAGACTTGTCTTGTTTGACGTCCCTGTCGGTGAGCTGACTCAAGGCTTCCGATCGGGCTTCTTGTGTTTTGGGCTTCTGGGGGTTTAGGTTTTTGCGGCCTTGGGGCTTTTGGGGGTTTGGATTTTCCCCAAGGTTACTGACGTAGGGGCTTTCAAGTGCAACATAGGGCTTATGCAGCCGACATCGATTTCGGCGTTCTCCGGCGCAAGCCACGGATGAACCCTTCTGGCCCCATGAACCCTAAGGCCGAGGGTAAAACAGCAATGTCCTGAAACTCCAGTACTTGGAGGGGCAGGGGACTTAGTAAGTCGTTTATAAGTATAGGGTTATACTTGGGGTAACTCCGTTTAGGGTACTTATAACTCTAATTAAAACCTACTTACTAAGTCCCCTGCCCCTCCAAGTACCGAAAGGAGAAGCAAGAACTCCGAAACAGGAAACGAGAGTCGACAAGTCGCACCTGCGGGACATGGATGATCTGAGAGGGCGCTGCCATGCTCTGGTATCCCGGCCTCGACAAACAGAACTTCGAGCGGGATGCAAAGGCCCTAGACCCTAAACCCCTAAATCGTTAAACTCCTAAACCTTAAACCCCTCAACCCCTAAACTCTTAAACCCTGAACCCCGATCGCCTAACCCCAAAGCCCCTAAAGCCTATGCGACACTCGCCCGAAGGCTTCGGCTCCCAGTATTCTAGGGGCCTGGATAGTTACAGTAGGTTTTTAGTGCATATTGCAAGACAACTATAAGGGAACCATTAGGGATAATAACTAGGATAGGGCTTTGAGGTATATCATACTATACTTGCATTAAGGAACCCTTAAGGAACCCTAAGGAATAGTATGAGCAATTATTTCGACTCTATAACAACCCCAAGCAAGGGGCTTAGCAAAACTCGGGATTAGAAGCTTTGGGTGTACCTTAACCCCAAAGAATCTACTTGGAGGGGGTTGGGACTTAGTAAGTCGTTTATAAGTAGGGTTATAATTGGGGTAACTCCATTTAGGGTACTTATAACTCTACTTATAACCTACTTACTAAGTCCCCTGCCCCTCCAAGTGCCCTCTTGTGATTCGAAGCAGGGCATCATAGTAAGGAGCCCCAAAACGGTACGTGTTAGGGTTTATGCAGGGGTCTAGGATGAAGGGTTGAAGGTTCTGCTCTTGGGGTTTTGGCTAAGGGCTTGAGGGTTTGTCAAAGTTTGAGGCTTGGGCGGGTTTCTTGGCTCTGAAGACGCGTTTCGGTCAGGAGTCTGTGGAATTTAGGCTATGTCTTCCGTGCGAGGGATGTGGGCTTACGGTTTAAAACAAGGCTTTACAGTCTCCGGGCTTGGTCCTGAGACTTTGGGGAGACGGCTTATTGAGATAGCTTCATTACCTCTACTGGGAGGGGCAGGGGACTTAGTAAGTCGTTTATAAGTAGGGTTACAATTGGGGTAACTCCATTATTTAGGGTAGTTGTAACACTACTTATAACCTACTTACTAAGTCCCCTGACCCTCCAAGTACAATCTACAACGGGACAAAGGACGCTCATACTTTGCAAATCTTAACGATGGCAGCCAACATAACGAAACAGCGGCTTAAACCACCGCCATGCTGGGCGCAAACACAAAAACAACCTATCAAGTGGCGGGTCATGAGCCTCAATGGCAAGATACAGCACAAACAGCAGGCAACTGGACCCACAGCAAATCGCAAATAAAAGCTGTTGAACACGAACGTATACGCAGGTGCCGAGACGCGACATCAAAGACCGAGCACCTGCCCAACCTCAAAGAACACCACAGCGGCAATAACCTACCTTTGGTTAGTAGGGAATGGAAGAATGGTAGTAATAGTAGTTATAATTGTACCCCATTCCTCCATTCCCTACTAACGGACTCCAAAGCCTCCCATCACGAGCCAAGCCCAAACATACAAAAAAATCTGCCAGTAAGCTCTGAACAGCCCGACACCCAGACCCCCGGGAGTAGATCCCTCAATGGGGGGTTCCTATAAAGCACCCTTAGTAGTATAGGGCCCCAAATTAGGGGATCTACTTTCTAGATCCTCCCGGGGTCGGGACACCACCTGAGCCTGCTTCCTTCTTGCCCTACACCCGAGCACTGTCCACAGAAAACTACATCACGCAGTTCGGGCATCTTTGCTTCAGAGGACTTCAAACCTGTACTGCAAACCAAAAAGACTGACACCATCGTGCAAGAAAGCTTTTCTTAAGCCCAAGGCTTTAAACTAGACCCTAAACCCAATGCATAAAGCCTTAGCTACCCGAAACCCAAATCAGATATCCCCATGAGTCCTGAACCATAAACCCTAAGCCCTCAAACCCTCAACCCCAAAACAAAAAACCTCGAAGCCCAAGAGAAGCCCTCATGACTGAATTCTCAAATGCGGCTGGGAGGCTCTGGCCAGAATGGTGCCTGCTAGGGCTTTGAGTTTAGGGTTTAGGGTTTTGGGCTTTTTGGTTCTGGGGTTTTGGGTTGAGGGTTGGGGGAAAAGGGGCTTAGGATAGAGTTTAGGCTTTTTGGTTCGGGGGCTTTCGGTGGAGGTTGAAAGATACAGGGGCTTAGGATTTGGGGGTCTAGAGTTTGGGGTTTAAGGTTTTTTACGTTTACGTCGTAGGGCTGGTGGCAATATGTGGCAATCTGACACCGGCTAACTCTCTCTGCAGATTCCCTTTTTGCAAGTCTTGCCGAAGCCTCGACCCAGACCTGTTGGCCAGCTGAGACTCATCATAATCCGAACCCGATCGAGATCCCAGTGCCCACATCTGAATCAGAACAAAGCTTGGATCATGAGGGCATAGCTACTGCTAGGATGAGTAGCGCAGCTCTGATTCGTCTGAAGGCTCGACGGATCCTGAACCCTAAACCCTAAACCCTAAGCTTCAGGAGCCCCCAGGGTTTTGCTAGGGGCTTCGGGAGCAGGGTGTTGCGAATCACAACTTGAGGCCTAGAAGGGGGTTTCCGAAAATAGGGGACCCGAATATAGTACCCTAAATAGTAGGATCCTTATTATAAGGACACCAAAGTAAGGTACCCCTAATTTTCGGAAACTCCCAGAAGGATTAGATGTTCGTCTGATGCACAAACCGGTTCAGCACGACAGCAGGAACTGTCAACCAGCCGGCCTCCTGCCAAGAGGACGGGTATGGTACTGGAGGAGGTTCAAAGAACGGTGCAGGAGCACCTGCCATCAGATCTTGGCACAGCTTCTGGCCGGGATTCAGAGCTTGGGGGATAGCGGCAAGAAGCAAGAAGATAAAACCAAAACGAATGATAGTCATAGTGAGAGTGACCTGGCCTAGCAGCCAACATGGACCCCCTCCCTGGGAAATCAGAAACCCTCGTAGAATCGAAACTAGAAATGGAAGAACTAGCCGTGATGGCCGCAATAACTACATGTCAACATCATCTCTCACAGCTAGCACCAGAAATCGAGCATGTGAACCGCAACGCCCAAACCTTTGCTGCAATAGGGGGGCAACTCCGCAAGCGCTACACAAGGGCTGTACCAAGGCCGGATTTCGTCTTGTCTCTCCTATCACTTGATCGTGTGCTTCAACCTTGTCAGGAACTAGCCTGCAGTTGCTTCGCATTGCAACCTCAAGGGGCCACTTCCCGAACTATGCAATCAAAACGACGTCAGCTACATGCAGCATCTAAAATTAAATCTTCTGCCCGTGTTCAAAGAAATGGCTTGCCGCCCTGCTCTTCAACGCCTGAATGAACAATCCGTGAAGCAACGAAATTCTCATGCTTCACAGTTCCATCAGCTAGAGAGTACAGCCTTGATATGTATGCATGTAATGTATGCAATGTATGTAATGTTTAAAACGTATATATGTATGTATGTATGCGTGTATGTATGTATGTATGTATATGTATATGTATATGTATATGTATATGTATATGTATATGTATATGTATATGTATATGTATATGTATATGTATATGTATATGTATATGTATATGTATATGTGTATGTGTATGTNTATGTATATGTATATGTATATGTATATGTATATGTATATGTATATGTATATGTATATGTATATGTATATGTATATGTATATGTATATGTATATGTATATGTGTATGTGTATGTGTATGTATGTATGTATGTACGTATGCATGTATGTATGTCGTAATGTATGCATGCATGCGTGCATGCATGTATGTATGTATGCATGTATGTATGCGTATATGTATATGCATGCATGTATGTATGTACGGATGTAAGCATGCGTGCCTGTGTATCGGCAGGGGCCCCCAATGTATCTACAAGGGCCAAATTACCCGCAAGAACAACCAGAGCCATGTAGCTTCATGTTTAATTAGACCGAAGCGAAGCCTGAATCCAATGCGCTGCACCC
Source organism: Symbiodinium sp. clade A Y106 (assembly GCA_003297005.1). Classification (NCBI taxonomy): domain Eukaryota; class Dinophyceae; order Suessiales; family Symbiodiniaceae; genus Symbiodinium; species Symbiodinium sp. clade A. Next base: position 7,533 of record BGNK01006556.1, on the reverse strand, counting down.
TCAAGCACAGGCCCAAATCTTTTATCTCAAAAACTGCTAGGCTAAAGCCTAACGCATACAGCAGAAGAGTTTGTCCTAGTTGTTGAGTTCGGTTAACCCTTCAATTATGATAGCAATATACAAACGCCACATGGTTAAAGATTGTTTACTCATCTAAGCCGCACCTTCAATATACGATGACGTCGCACTACCCCGACCGCCTCCTGGGGCATTGGGGGTTTAGGGTATAGAGCTGTTGTTGGGCCTCAGCAGTCCAAGAATTCAGAGCTGTAAGGTCGGCTGTAAGACATCATGATCGTGGCCACCATGTGTGTCATCGGCATCATCACCATGACCAGCAAACATCGTCTTCAAACAAAAGCTGCCACCTAGGCGTAAGCTTGGTCTTCTTCGAGGCCGCTTTAACGGTCCTTTCTTTATGAATTTCGTGGCTCTGAGCACTCGGGATACTTATAGTAGTGTAATTGTGCAAGCAAGCCTCAGAAACCTTAACCCTAACCCCCTCCAAAACCCATGGTTTCTTTGAACTAACCGCGAGGAGTTCTTCATGGCAGTTTGCACATGTAAACAGCAATCACGGTGGCCTCTCTAAGCGGAATTGGGGTTCACGAGTTCTTAGCAAGTGAATCGAGCAAACAGCAGAGCAACCTCTGCAAGCAAATGTGGGTTTCGGAAGGGGGGGGAGTTTTTGGTTGAAAGGATTTGTCCCTGTTTCCCCTAAACCTTAAACCCTAAACCCTAAACCCTGAACCCTCGACCCCTAACCCTGAACCCTGTTTTCACTTGGGTAGTTGTCAAAATTAAGGTCCCTTTTGGTGTACCCTAAAAAAAATGCCGCATTATAGTAGGGACCCAAAAAGGGACCCGAATTTTGTCAACCACCCACTTCGCTCGTGGTACTTCAGCGAACAAACGAATCCTACATGGAGGGGCAGGGGACTTAGTAAGTAGGTTATAAGTAGAGTTACAAGTACCCTAAATGGAGTTACCCCAATTATAACCTTGCTTATAAACGACTTACTAAGTCCCCTGCCCCTCCAAGTACATGGCCACAAGTCGGGTCAACGCCCCAAAGTCATCGATTTTGTCAGCGCCGCTCCGTGTGGACGTCCTTTTCAAGGCATCCTGGGTCTCCGCCGCCGGAGGCCCCGAAATGAGGGAAGCACAAAAGCACCAAAATCGTCGCTTTAGAAATGAAACGCTCCATTTGCGCAGGCCTTTTCCGCCACTGTCTGGATTGTCTATTGTTCGGTCTGATCCGTCGAAATTGGGGAAGACCCCCAAAAGCCTCAACATCGTAGCCGCTCCTTTTGGAAGGCCTTTACGAGATACCCTGCACTTTCTGGCTTTCTGGCGGAGCCACGGAAGTGGAGGGCACCAAGATCATTGTTTTTTTGTGGCCAACGCTCCTTTTGCCAAAGTCTTTTTCAGATGATCCCTGCACTTCTGGCTTTCTGGCCGCCGGAGACGCCGAACATCTGAGGGTTTGGAGGAGCCTCGAAGGCTCTGCGCCCTCAAACCCTACATAAACCCTAAGCGTCAAAAAGGCAAGCAAATTGAGGTCGACGGGCTGGACAGTGGGCGACACAGACACCTGAAAGGCATTGACACTGCAAGGCTTCTTTGAAGGAGCGAAAGTAACCCCCAAAATAGCCCAGAAAAGCCTCAACACGCCGAAACGCAAGCAGTCCTAAAGGTGGTCTAACGCCGTCCCCTACACCGGAAGCAAGGCCAGGCTCAATTTTTCTGTACATGACAAGCCCACCTAAGGACTCTTCATATACTACCGGTATGGAATCAGGTCACCAGGTCCCTAAAACCATAATTAGCATGGTCTTTTGGGACCTAATTCCATAATGCTAGTACATGAGGAGCCTCTGGGTCCTACTCATGTTTCGGCTTTACCGCCGCCTTTTGCACTTTTCGAACATGCTCTCGGGTTCTGAGCCCTCGGCCGACCCCCCCGAAGTCTTAGGGGTTTTGTCTCTACTTGGAGGATCAGGGGACTTAGTAAGTAAGGTTATAAGTACCCTAATTGGGGTTATAAGTAATTATAAGTATAATTACCTTATTTATAACCCTAGTTACTAAGTCCCATGATCCTTNGGAGGATCAGGGGACTTAGTAAGTAAGGTTATAAGTACCCTAATTGGGGTTATAAGTAATTATAAGTATAATTACCTTATTTATAACCCTAGTTACTAAGTCCCATGATCCTTTAAGTAGGGCATAAGGCTGAGGGTAACATTCGGCATCGTGTGTCCTTCTCTTTAGGTGCAGTAGACTTTCGATCGCACCGGGGGTCGTGAGGCATATATGATTTAGGGTCCAGATCTGTAAGGGTTTAGGTTCAGGGTTGAGGGATTAGGTCCGCAATCCTGAACCTCGAAACCCGAACACCCTCAAGGGATTTTGCGACACTCCAGCAGCACGCGTTGAGACAAGCCACGGTCGGAACGATGCCTTGGCAAACGGAATGAAGCCGGAAAGTGGTCACTTCCAGGATTTGGGGTGGCCTTTTTGCAGGGTTTGGGGTCCAACTTGGGGCGGCCGTGAGGCAGGATCCTACTTTCTGAAATCTTCATGAGGGTCTCTCTCCGTTTTTGCGGCCTGAGGGACTAGAGTTTAGAGGTTCTCGGTTATGAGGTTTCACTCGCTTCTTCATATCCATGAGCCTCCGAGTGAAGCAGCTAGTAGAGGGTAATGTGCTCCGTGAGTGTGGCTAGGTTTAGGGTTGAATGTTGGGGCCTTAATACTCAGAATAGGGTTTAGGGACCATTATGCTACAATTATAACAAGGAGCCCCCAAATATTGTAATTATTTAGGCCCCTATATTACTACATATTATGACAAGGAGCCCCCAAAGTAGTATAGGTCATTGTTTAAGCCCCTTGTAATACGGGCATTGCAAGGTTGATTCGGAACACTGGTCTGTGCACAGCTCCGCTACCCAAAGCCAGGACCCTGTCCTTCCAAATCAAGCCAAGGACCTTTAACAATAATATGGTGGTCTTCATAAGTAGAATAGCGTTCCTTTGAAGGGATCCTTAAAGGGCTTGTAAAAAGAATCTAGAATATTCCATAATAGGGTTCTATATTAGGTGTCTTGAGAATTCGAATAGGGTTTCACTATACTATAGTTATACTAAGGAACCCCCGGAATAGTAATCTTAATTATTTAGGCCCCTATATTGATATTATACAAGCCTCAGAACCCTCGTACACACAGAACTTTATGACAGAACCCTTACTACACAACCTTCTTCGGCAACATGTTACCTGGGACACTGGGGGAAAGACGACTGCAGGGCTTATGCCAGTGAGGTCAGAACACAACGCCGTCAACAATCGTTCAAACAAAGCACTGATCCATGGACTCCATTCTATACGATAAAGCGGGTTTAGGCCAAACCCCCAACCCCAAACTAAACCCTACACCCTTAACCTTAAACCTTTAACTCCAAACCCTGAAGCCTGAACCCTAAACTTTAAACCTTAAACCTTGAACCCTGAACCCTAAAAGTGAAACCCTAAACCCTTTTGCAGCGGGCTTGCCTCGTCGCCCGGGGGCTCCCTCTGAAACCCTAAACCCGGAACCCTATACCTGAAAACCGTGTAACCCTAAACCTGGCACCCGGAACCCTAAACCTTGAGGCTTTTAGGGTGAACACGTTGAAGTCAAGCACTTTGGGGGGTGGTGCGGGGCGGGGGGTCGCAACCTCGTATTTACCGGACTGAGACAAGGCAGTATAAAGATTCTAGAACCATGGCAGAACTATAGGATTTTTTTCTACGAATATAGCATATACCCAAAAAACAAAAGATGCGTATAGTAAGGATATGAAACAAGTATAATACAACTACATGGCTATACTTACATAAGGAATACAAGTGGGATGCTGAACGGATTATATACATACAGGGGCCATCCGGATTATATACATACAGGGGTCATACTTTCAATAAAGAGGGACTGTAAGGGGATTCTAAGGAATAACATATGCGCTGTGATCTACAAGGACAAGAACAGAATGTTATTGCGACAGATTCAAACCCCGGAAGTACGCCCTAAACCCACCAAAGCTGAAGTGAGTCCCAGCTGCGACTCCCTCTGGCCGCCGCCTTCGCGACGCTGCTTGCTTTTCACTTCCGCCTGCAGAGTTTGAAGCCTTTAAGGTTAAACCTTACCCTAGACCCTCAACCGTAGCGGATGAACAAGACGTCCTGGACTGAGAAGCAAGGAAAAAGTTGAAGACACGGCAACCCATCGATCCGCCTGCAGCTCCCGAAGCCTGCTAGCTGTGGCTATCACAAAGTAGATTCAAGCCCACCCTAAACTCAATAACAACCCTGGCACTCGATAGAAAAAACGGATCCCAAAGATCACCAATTTTTGGAACCGGTTGTTCTTATCTGCTTGCTCCAAAGGTAGAAGCAGGCCATGAGCAGAGAGAAACTCTGCATCTGTGACTGCTGCGGCGCTGCACACAGAGCACTCGGACTGCCATGTTGTCAGCCCTCCCACTTGGAGGGGCAGGGGACTTAGTAAGTCGTTTATAAGTAAGGTTATAATTGGGGTAACTCCATTTAGGGTACTTGTTACTCTACTTATAACCTACTTACTAAGTCCCCTGCCCCTCCAAGCAGAGTCGCAGAGAGAGTCAGCGCGCCCTACTACTGGCAGCCCCTCAATAGTGGGCCGGGGCGGGCCGGGGCTTGAAATCAACCGAGCGTTTGGGGCCGAAATTATGAAGAACTCAACATTAGTGCCAAGGCCTTCGGGTAGGTGTAAACACACGTGTATGGGGTATTTACTTATATGTGTATGCACATATGAAAAATTGTATACGTATATGTTAGTGTGCATGTTCGTGATATGTATATGTAAACGTATATGTGTATGTATTAGTGTGTGTGCCTATATGCATATATATATATATGAGTAGATATGTAGATGTATGTGTCTGTGTTTATATGTAGAAGTATACATGAATGCACATGTGCATGTTGGATGTACAAGAGCGCACATGCACCTGCATGTTTAAGGCATGTGTGTATGTATACATATACATATATACATATATAGATAGATAGATACACGTATACTTATGTCCATGCATACATTCATTCATACATGCATACATAGGTACATACATACATACATACGTGGCATGCATACATGCACACATACGATTACAGATACATACATGCATGCATCCGTGCATGCATGTGTGTTATATATATATATGTATGTATATACACGCAGAAGACACACACACACACACCCGAGAGAGAGAGAGAGATAGCAGAGAGAGAGAGAGAGAAAGAAAGAGACGAGAGGAGAGGAGAGGAGGGAGGCCTTTGGTGCGACAAGTTTGTTTGAGACTTGGGAATTGAAAGCACATCCGATGCACGGCAATGCTTTGGTCGACCTCCGGAGGCTTTTCTGCCTGTTTGCCATCAGGTAGACCGACCTACATACGCTAACCGCAGCCCTGCACCCCATACATCCTAACCCCAAACACCAACACCTGCAACCTGCATAGCGGCTAACCCTTGCAGCCGTATCGTTAATCCTTATGGCAACCACTGTAGGAACCTTTATAGTGACCCTGCAGTCAGTATCGCAACAAACTACCAAACTACCCTGACACCTCGTACCTCAAAATCCCTAAGCCCTAAGTAAACCCCAAACCCTGAACGAAGCTGCCATTCCTTCTACCCCGGGTGCTCGATTGTTGTTTACCATGGCAATAGTCTAAGCAACCATCTAAACTTAAGCCTCACACTCTAAACCTCAACTCCATTTCCTTAATAAGCCCTAGCAACCTCCAAGTAAACCCTAATGGAGCGATATTGATAATCAAAACAACTTGGAGGGGCAAGGGACTTAGTAAGTAGGTTAGAAGTAGAGTTATAAGTACCCTAAATGGAGCTGCCCCAATTATAACCTACTTATAAACGACTTACTAAGTCCCCTGCCCTCCAAGAAGACTTTCAGGTAAACCATAGTATCTTTGTAATAAGCAGCTTTACGGAGTAGTGTTGGTAACTGTCGTTTTGGATTCACGGAAGCTGCCTGATGCCTCTCACGAAGCAAGGATGCGTGCGACAGCCATTCCTCTCGGAGAAGTCCAGGGCTTGGGTTGTCTAGTAGTTGCAGGAGGTTTAGTAGGATTTTGCTACGGTTTTATGCGGTTCTTTCGGACTTATAAGGGTTTTCCAGAGCGTCGCTTCTCGATTGAATTGCGGGTTGTGATAAAAGAAATGTTGCGTTATCTGCTGCTGTTTTTCTTCTGTTGTAATCAGGACTTGGGGCTTAGGGCTTGGGGGGCTTAGGGTTGCATTTCGGAGTCTCAGGGTTGTGAAGCACGCGGCTTCTGGTTAAATTTGTCGCGTGGCAGTTTCGAGCCATGGGGTTCAACAGAATAATGTAGCGGCCTTAATAACTAGAATAGGGTTTTCGGGGTTCCTTATTATAACTTTAAAAATGTAATATACCTCCAAACCCTATTCTAATCATGAAGGCCCCTATTTTACTTTGGGGCTGATGTGCAGCCATTGACATTGACAGGCCGCAGTGGCCCGGCACTGGAGAAACAGGGCCTCCGATCCGGGATGAGGAGGCGGTGAGGCGTTTAGGCTTTACCTGTTCAAGTGCGGTATGGCTTCGGAATTCAGGGCTGCTCTGTGCAGAAGCTGCCATTTAAGCCAATAATCACCCAACTCCCACGTACCTGATGACATGAAGCCTTTATAACCCGACAACCCTCTTTCAACCCTAAGCCTAAACCTTAAACCCTAAATCCTGATCCCTCAACCCTAAACCCCAAACCCTACACCCCCAAGTTGTTCTTCTGTTGCTCCTGCGTGTGGGGCATGTGGCAGAAGTTACATCGTTGACCATCTTTACAGCCTCAGACTGCAGCAGTTGAAGGCTTGTGGGTTTAGGATTTGGGGTTCAGGCCTTAGTGGCTTAAAGTGTAGGGCTTTCGGGGTTTAGGGTTCAGGCGCTACAAGAACTCTGCTATCAGGTGTTGGTGTAGACTTGGCAGTTCCAAGTTGCGTTCGGGCCTAGGATGCGAGACTTACTTAAAGGATCATGGGACTTAGTAACCACTGTGCAACCCCAACTAAGGTACTTCTGACTTATAACCTTACCTGATCCTCCAGTAAGGACCATGCAGATCAGGAGCCAAACTTGGGATTGCTTCCCCGGCTTTGAAGTTACTACGATGCCCAGTAGCCCCTTAACAGCTAATTATTTAATAACTAGGTTGGCCCTCTGAAGCCTCCGAAAAAAGATTTGTAAATAAGACTCTACTAATCATTGACCGTTTGCACCGAACCAGAACAACAGGGATTAGATCTACAGGGCTTGTTCGACAGGATCGGCAAATTTTGACAAATAACGACAAATAAAGACAAATTAAAGACAAATAAAGACAAATAAAGACAAATAAAGACAAATAAAAACAAATAAAGACAAATAAAGACAAATAAAGACAAATAAAGACAAATAAAAACAAATA
>BGNK01006555.1:0-25331 GCA_003297005.1 Symbiodinium sp. clade A Y106 | reverse complement strand
CTCGCTTGATACTGCAGTCTCTGTCGGCTGGCTGTGACATACTGCAGTTTCTTTGCAGGGCGTCAAGCACTCCTTTGCGGAGACTATGCCACCGCATGGTGGCTCTACGTCTTCTTCACTACAGAGCAGGCCACCACCCGCGAGGCCATGGGCACGGCTGCAGCCTTGCTGAGCAATGGTGGCATTCCCCGGCTAGCAGCCACGGACACAGACTGGGACGAGCTGCTGGAGGCACACCCCACAGCTACCCGACCTGCAGTCCTTCACCAGCAGGTGGACGAGCTCCTCCGGACTGTGTGCCGGCTGTTCCAGTGGGCCCCCTTGTGAGCCAAGGTCAGGGTGCGCATGGAACCATAGCTGCTGGCGACCCTGCCGAATCTGGCCGTGCAGTACGCACTTACAACTCTGCCTCTCCTGGGCATGCCAGAGTCGACCCGTACCAGATGCACAGTCCTCCGGTCGGGCGCTGGGAGGCTTTGCACCAAGCTGGCTTTGGGCCGGTCAGAGGAACCCTCCCAGCGGATGCGGCCAAGTGGCTTGGAACCTGGAGCACCTGGGACGGCGGTGGATGTTTCCTTGATGGGCCAAGGGCATCCGCCGCCCTCTCTGGCAGATTCTTTGGCAGCTGCAAGGCGGGCCGCCATGGCCCCCTTTGGACATGGGGCCAGACCCACCTTGCTGTCGGAGACCATCGACCTGGACCCCGAGGACGAAGTGAAGCCTGCATCCTCGCCCGGTCTGGCCAGGATGGAGTAGCTACTGTGAGTGGGGTTGCCGAGCCACATTGCCGCAGCTTGGCCGTGCTTGCCCTGCACTCCTGCGCATGGTTGCTCTGCAGGGGTTCCAGGACAGGACGGCTGAGGCTGTGTGCGATGTCTCCTCGTGCCGCAGCGGCCTCACAGCCGGGTAGACGTAGTTGTACAGTCTGGGGTAGGCTGTGCTCCACTGGGTGCCTCTGTACTCTCGGCCTCACTCCTTGCCGCGGCTCCTGCTGATGCTCTCTCACACTGGGTTTGTGTGATGAGGTGTCGTAGGACCCCTGTCTCCTCTGCTGGTTTTGTGCTTTGCCTGCTGCGGCCCCGCCGATCCACCGACCTTCCGGGACCTGTCTTCCTTGGGGCCAATGCGCTTTCCTTTATGGCTGCTACCCCTTTTCCAGGCATCCCAGTTTTGTTTGGGCCCCCGTAGGGTTCCATGCCCTTTGCCCTGCCTCCTCCCGTAGTGGTTTAGGCCTGGGTTTTCCCTCTGCGTCAGGCGCTGCAACAGACCTTCGCCCGGTCTCCTTGGGGACGTTGTGCGCCGCTTCGATGAGCCTACTGTACGGTGGGGTGCCTAAATGTTGCATCGGTGGCGCTGGGGCAACTACCTCACTGTCAGTTTGGCATGCGCTTCTTGGTGTGGTTTACGCCGGCCTCTCCTTGGTGCAGCCCTCTGTGGTTCTGGGAGCAGCACCTCCTTTCTTCCTGGCCCTGGCGGGACTTACCCTTGTCCTCTTGTGGCAGTTTCTCGGAGCTGCGTCTCCGGGAAGGCGCACTCCTCTCGGCTCCTTGCTTTGGTCCTCACCATCTGGTTTGCCGCTTACACCGGTCCTGTGCATAGGTGCGATTGGGTCCCTTCAGGCCTGTGCCCTGGACTGGTCGACCTGCACTCGCTCATCTGGGGCTCGCCACCGGTCAGGCAAGCGGCGTCCCTGTGATGTGAAGCGCTGCCATGGTAGCCTTGCTGCCCTTTTCTGGCTCTTCTTCGGGTCTATTCCGGTTCCGCCGGGTACTCCGGAGATTGCCGCTGCGGCTAATGCAGCTGGAGACGCAGTAGAGAATGCGAGGCCAGGGCGACATTACCCTACGCCCCCCCGACCCGCTGTTGGTTACCCCTGGCTTGCCTGCTGAACGTGCTCCGGATATTGTTCACCCGGCGGTTCTGCCCCCTCGTGGACCTCCTCCACCTTTCCCTGTCCGCCGTGAACTTCCGGCCCTGCCGCGTCAGACTGCCCCCGTCTCCATCCACGATGTTGTCTGCGGGGCTTGGGTTCTGTCACCATGCTATTTGCCGGAGGCCATCACCTTCCAGCTTGGCGTCCCCTGCGACCTGGAAGACTTGGTTGATGCTGCGGTGAGGCATCTTCAACAGCTGCGGCTTCCTTTCTGCCGACGGGTTCTTGCGGCACGGCCTCAGCCCCTTCCTGCGTGCGCAACCTTGCTTGTGATCCCGGACTGGGCCGCCTATGCTGCGCTTTCAGCGGTTTGCCTCGACCTCCGCGGACTTGAACCCGAGGGACAGGGACCCCGTTGTGCTGTTTACGTCAGCCGTCCTACTTGTAAGGCTGAACTTTGTCGGCAGGCAGGCATCTTTGGGGTAGTTCCTTGTGCAGTTTATGTCGGTACTGACACAGAGCCCTTGCTTGATGATGAAGCTGTTAACTTGGCCAATGGCTGCGTTGTCACATTTGTCCAGCAAGATGTCAGGCCGATCTTTTCCAATGACCTCCAGTATCGCCTTCAGTTCCCGGAGGCATGGCCCATGCCGAGCTTTCCGCCTCTGCCGCCCCTGAGAGCCTTGTTGCTACTGCACCAACGAGGGCGGTTTCTCTTCCGGCTTCATGCCGATACGCTTCCCACTGCTGAAGTTGCGGCCCGCTTCATAGGCCATAGGCGTTGAGCGGGCCATGGTTGACATTCATGCCCCTGCGGGGGAAGGCTGCTCCCAGCTCATGCGCCAGGGAGTTGGCACCCGGGGTGTCCTTGCGTTTGTTGACCGCCATGCGCTTCCGCGGGACGCGCCGCAGTATGTGGCTTTTCTTGATATGCGACAGGTTGCTCGCGGCATCAAATTTCTGGCACTCGACCGGCCCTTTATCCTGCGTACCGAGCTGGCGGATTTGGTCGGTCGCCAGCCGCCTCCCAGTTGGCGGTTGCGAGTACTGGGTGGCCGCATGCGGCGGGACCGCCTTGCCTTCCAGCCCAACGATACCCTCATCTTCGGTTTTGAGTTCGTGGAGCCGGACTCGGCCTCCTCTGCTGAATCCTTTTCTTCCACCACTCCTGCCGAGGACGATGGAGACGATGAGGGTGCTGTTGAGGGTGGTGAGTCTGAAAGTGCAGTCTCTGACGCGACAACCAGGTCTCGCAGCCGCCAGCGAGGTGCCTGGGCTGACGGTCACCAGGATCATTCTCCTGACTATTCATACCAGAGCGGCCTGGATGCTATTGCTCTCCCGGGCCGTAGCGACTTTAGCAGCGCTCAGTCTCTTGACCAGCTGCTTGAGCCCCTGCCACGGATCCTCGTGCATGACACTGGGCATGCCGCTGTATGCTGCTTGCCTCAAGACGCCTTGATGCATGTTTCTCCCCTGTGTGACCCTGCTTCGTGAGGCGCCTTCAGGCAGCACCGGGTACCCGACAACCCTGCTGGCGCACCTACGCCTTCTAATGACACAGGACAGGCCCAGCATGCCCCTGCTCCCTTTGCTCGGTGGGGTCGGCAGGACCCTGGGCTACGCGGCTACCTCCTCCTGTCTTCCAGCACTGAACCCACCTGTGGCACAAGATCCTCTTCTCACGCGCTTCTTGCTCTTCGCGCCTGAGTACCGGCCGGAGGTTGTTGACGCTTTGGTTCCTGTCGGGAGCACTGTTGCACAGGCCCTTGAGATCCTTCAATTGCTACGGGCCCCGCTTTCCATTGCGCTTTTTCCGGCCCTCGTACCAGTTCAGCCTCAGCCTCTTCGAGCTTGTGCTCTTTGCCTTGCCATCCCCTCGTGGACCACAGACAGGTACATCCTGCTGGACTGCTCCCGGGTCAATGGCACGGTGTTCTGCGCCCTTTGTGCGGATGTCACCAATCGTGCGTCGCTGCTTGCCATAGCACGGCTTCCTAGGGATCCCGCCCTTGAGGTTTATGTGAATGATAGGGTCCTGCCCCTCGGAGAAGGGTGTACGGACAGGTTTCAGTGTCATCTTTGTCCTTGCTGCCCAGCCGCCCTTTGTGGTAACGGACTTAGACTCTATGCTGCACGATCCCCTTTCCTGGGATAGGACTGCCCCGCTGCCAGGTGTTGGAGGTCAGTGGTTCCTGCTGCTCACTGATGATGAGCCACTCCAGCTTCAGGCCTCCGACGCGGATCCTGCTCCCAACCCTGCAGTGGTTGCCTCTGTCCTGCACTATGACCCGGCTCGGTTGTTCCTCCAACCAACAGCCCCTAACCTCTGCGACCATTTTGACTTTGGGATCTGGGGCTCTGCCACCTACATTGCTTCTCAGGAGGTTCGGAGCAGCCCCCATGCGGTGCCTTATGTTCTGGACATGCGCCCTGTCCTATGCAGTCTTACATGGGGAGTAGCTGATCGAGGGCGTGTGTCTGAAGAGCCCATCTTGCGCCGGTTTCGTGCACTTTGCCCTGCAAGTCACCGGCCCGAGCTCCAAGGCAGGCGTCCTGATCCTGTTGATGGCCTCCTCTGTCGGATTGTTGAGCCAGGCAATGTATTGACGGTTGTTTTCCGCGAGGTCACGGATCAGGTGCTCTCGGAGGACTCTGATGATGCTGAAGTCGACCTTGAGGGATCTGCCTCTGACGGGTCGACACCCCCGTCGGGCGGACCTGATCCTGATGAGGCCCCGCCTCAGGCCGGTTCCCGTGATGACCCGCAGCCTGTTGAGCCGGGGGTTCCTTATCGACAGCACATGCGATGCCCTGCTTGTGTGGCACAGCCCGTTGGCTCTGCTTCCAGAGCTGCTCGGAGGTGCGTCTGTGTTCGTACTCGGGCGCTCCTTGCCCTAATACCATTTGGTGTGCTATTCTGCCTGGGCACTCAAAGCAGTCTCTTCTTTGCTGTGCAGGTATTAGGTGGCCACGTCGCCCTTGCATGTCGATCAGCCTCACACGCCCGGGCTACCCGTGCCTTCTTGGTCCTGCTTGCCCTCAGTTGGAGCGTCCGGACCTGCTGTGCTGTGCAGGTCTTGCCCCTGATCCGGCTCTACTTCTTCCCGAGCTTCTGGTACCTGCCAAGACCGGCCATATTACCCTTGCTCAGTCTGCAGACGCTCCTAATACGGGGGCTGCTGTACGCTCTGTGGGTCGTGACCGGCCCCTGCCTACACCTTGCCGCAGCCGCTTTGCTGCTGCCTGCCCCTTTCTGTCACTGGCTGACGACGACTCTGACATTGAGGAGGAGGCCGCAGACCTCTCCCGCTCTGAGCCGCCTGGTTCGGATGCTGTATCGCTTGAGCAGGGAGGTGTGAGTGCTGTTACATACCGCACTCTCCTATGTGAGACCGCCAGCGATCCGGGCTGTGCTGCCTTTGCCATTGCCGCTGCCACCGTTTCTGTGCTCCTCGATGCGTTTCCTAGCCTTCCCCAGGCTCTGCAACACAACTCCTCCCAAGATGCGTTGCCGCTACGTTTTACGCTTGCTGACAAACTCGACCATTGCCGGGTGATACCGCAGGCGTCCATATGGCCGGCGCGAGAGGTGGTTTGTGCACAGTCTCCTTGTCGCCCTCTGTCTGTTGGAGGTGTCGAGCTTCCCTTTGCCTGGCGGCAGCTCTTAGATCTTTTTGACCCAGGCACCGCTATTGCCGACTACGCTGCTGCCTCTCGGTTTTGCCCGGCCCTCCTGCGATGGCTGCCAGACGATATTCTGCATGAGCTTGCTCTGGCTTGTTCGGGCATCTCCCCGGGAGCCCTTGTTTGCTACACAGACGGCTCCTTTACAGCTCGCCCTCAGGAGTCGGCGCTTTGTGGCTGGGCTTGTGTCTACTTTGACCCTGGCCCTCGCGCTTTGGGGTTCCTCTATCAGGCCTTCCCGAGCTTCCTTGTTGAAGACGCCTTCTGCACTTCCCCTTTTCAGGGCGAGGTTGCTGGTTTGCTTGCCGCTGCCTTATCTGCTACAGCAGCCTTCGGACATAGAGACCTACTTTTCCTTTCCGACTGCACCTCTGCTGTGGGCATTGCGGCTGGCACGCACATTTATGACCGAGGTACCTTCAGTCAAGTGATGCGGCATGCCCATTGCTTCCGGCGCACCGTACGTGGCCGATGCGATGCATATGACCATGTCAGAGGACATCAGGGTCACGTTGGCAATGAACTTGCCGACGCCTTGGCTAAAGCAGCTGCCCAACACGCGGCAGCCTCCTGTGGCCTGCTGGCCACTCGCACAGCCCTCTGCAATTGGCTCTGTGCTGGAGCCCCCTTTTTACCGTGGGCTGGATCTGCCATCCAGCAAGCTGCTGGGCATCCTGCACTCCCCCCTGCTTACGCTTCTGATCTCGGTGATGATACCTACCATGGAGGTCTCGATGCCAGCCAGTTGCTGGAGCCTTTTCTCCCGCTTGGGGCTTTCCCTAATAAGTCTTCCTCTAAGGGCAGGCCTGCTCCTGGTTCTAGGTCCCCTAATGCCGGTGATGGTGTTTTCTGCCTTACGGTCGCCACTTTCAACGTTCTCTCTCTTGGACCTACAGCAGAGGACGAGAATGGCTCCCTCCCGGCTGCTGAAGGGTTGGCCTATAGACCAGGCCGTGCTCCACTGCTTGCCGCCCAGCTTGCGGCGCATGACATCCATGCGATCTGCCTGCAGGAAACCCGTGCCGAACCAGGGTTCTCCAAGGTAGGTGGTTACCTACGCTATGCTAGCGGCGCTGAAAACGGCCACTGGGGCACTGAGTGGTGGTTCCTCGGGGCCCACCCCCTGTTTCGGGCCAGTGGCAGTGTTGATGTAGTCTCTTTCAGGGAGCAGAGGTTTGCTGCTGTCCACTCGGACCCCCGTCGCCTCTTTATTCGCTTTTCTCACGCCCCGATACGACTCCTGTTCCTTGGACTCCACGCGCCGCATCGCGCGACGGAGTCGGGCATCCTTGAGCAGTGGTGGCTTGACGCTCGGCGATTGGTTCTCCAGCACTGGCATGGAGAGATTGTGTTGCTGGCTGGGGATTTCAATGCGGGGCTTGGCTCTGTCACCTCAATGCATGTTGGACCACTCGGGGCGGAGGAGGAAGACACGGCCGGTGCCTACCTCCACTCTTTGCTTCAGCACTTGGATTGCTGTGCTCCAGCCACCATGCCTGACTATCACTGCGGTGCCACGCATACTTACAGCCAGAAGCGAGGAGGGCGCCTCTGTCGCATCGATTATGTGTGTGTTCCCTGCCGATGGTTGTGTGGGTGGTGTCGCTCCTTTTCCGTGCCTGGTTTGCACGCTGCTCATAGCTGCCCGGATCATGTTGCTACGGCGATACAGGTCGAGTTTTCTTTCCAGTCGACCTCAGTTCAGAAACTCCCTCGCAAGCGTAGCTTCCGTGCAGAAGACTTTCTGGCGCCTGAGAATGCGTCTGCCATTGAGCAAGCCCTTGCTGGCGCTCCTCCGATCCCATGGGACGTCTCCTCCCACGCCCATGCTGCCTCACTGATCTCCTTTGTGCAAGCTACCCTGTCATCTCTTCAGCCCTCCCGCCGTGCCAGGCCGCACCACGCCTATCTACAGCCGGCTACATGGGAACTGCAGCAGCAGGTTGCTGCGGCTCGCCGGTCCTTCCACCGGCTGCAGCACCGTGTCCGCACGCAGTTTCTTGCCGTGTGCTTTGATGCCTGGTGTATTAGACGTGGCCCCCTGACCCTTGTCTCCTCTTCGGCGTGGGGGAAGCAGGCAGATCAAGCTATTGCCGCCCACCAGGCAGTGCTCCGACGTTGGTGCTCTCAGTTGCGCCGCATGTGCCGGGATGACAGAGCTGCTTACCTTGGTCGGCTTGCTGACCAGGTGTCCCGGGGGCCTTCCCAGGAAGTCTTCAAGAACCTCCACTCCCTACTTGGCCATAAGCGTAAGCGGCGGTACTGTGCTGAACCTCTCCCCGCGCTGCAGCTTGCCAGTGGTGCCCTCTGCACTGATGGAGACCAGATTCTTGCTCGCTGGCGACAGCATTTCGGCAGCCTTGAGGCTGGCCAGGCTCTCGGCTTTCAGGAGCTTGCACAACGCACCTTCGTGCGTATTCAGGCCTCGGGCCAGGTTGCGCGATCTTGGCCATGCCCTGAAAGCCTTCTTGACCTCCCCTCGGTTGCTGATGTCCAGCGGCTTCTCGTCTCTGCCCAGGCAGGGAAAGCTCCGGGACCGGACGGCGTCCCGGCGGAATTTGGGCGAAGATTTGCCAAGCATCTTGCACCGCATCTGCATCAGCTTGCGCTCAAGGTTGCCCTTCGCGGCTCTGAGCCGCTTGGTTTTAAGTCCGGACAAGCGGTTTGGTTTTATAAAGGCAAAGGCATGTTAAGTAGCTGCAGCTCTTACAGAGCCATACTTCTCCTCCCGTCGTGGGGGAAAGTTTTGCACCAAGCGCTCCGCTCACCCCTCAAACGTCATTTTGAGGCTACGTCGCCCGTTCTCCAATTGGGTGGCAAAGCAGGCATTAGCGTTGTGTTTGGCAGTCACTTGATCAGAGGGGCTGCACGCATTGCCGCGGCTTCTGGCCGGACCCACTTCACGCTCTTCACCGACATTGCCTCTGCCTTCTACACGGTCATCCAGCAGTTGGTAGCACGCAGGGGCGATGAGGCCTTATCTTCGGATGCTGTCGCTAGGGCCACTTCAGGGCTGCGGCTATCCCCCGACGAGTCTGCAGCCCTTGGCCAACATCTGCTTGAGCCTACGGCCATGAGCACATCGGGCGCGTCGGCCTGGCTGGAGGCTTTGACCAGCAGATTCCAAGAAGACAATTTCTTCGTCCTCAAGGGTGACGACCAAGCTGTTACTACAGCACGTGGATCACGTCCAGGCTCTTCGTGGGCGGACCTTGTGTTCGCAGAAGTCATCTCTAGGGTGCTGCTGCGCCGAAATGCACTCCGCCAGTCTGGCCATGCTTACTCACAGCCCGTCACACTGCCTTGGGACGGGCAATGCTCCCTTGCAGGAGTATCCGATCCCACAGAAGAGCTATCCCTTGATGATGTTGTCTGGGCTGATGATGTTGCCATTCCTCGCTTTACGCACCCCATAAATGCTGCTGCAGCGCTTGCTTTTGAGACCAGCGGCTTAGTTGATGCCTTCAAGGAGTTTGGCTTCACGCTTGCCTTTGGGCCTCACAAGACAGCAGGTGTGCTGTCCTTGCAAGGTCCTGGCAGCCGCTCTGCCCAGCGCCATGTCTTCGGGACTACAGGTTTGCGTGGCAGCATACCGGTGCTCCTTGAGGCGGGTGCGGTCTCGCTCCCCCTTGTCCCTGCGTACCGGCATTTGGGCTGCCAGCAGAGCCCAGGCGGCCGTATGCTCGCCGAGCTTCAATATAGGATCTCACAAGCCCGGGCTGCCTTTGCTGAAGGCAGGCGGAAGGTCTACAAGGTTGCGACTATTTCTGTTCGCCGCAAGGCCCACATCCTCAACGCTACCGTGATTGCTCGGCTCGTTCACGGGGCTGGCTCCTGGGGCCCCTTGGCCAAGGGTGAGTTCAAGATCTTCTCAGGGGCGGTGTGGTCCTTCTATAGGCCACTCTTAGGACTTGACTGGCAGGCTGACCAGCATATTGATGCCCCATCCTGCTATGCCCTGCTCGATCTCCCCAGTCCCACAGTTCTTCTAAGAGTGCAGCGACTGCTGTATCTTGGCCAGCTGGCGTCTTCCGCGCCACCGGTTGTTTGGGCAGTTCTGAAGGCAGACCGTGCGTCTGCGAGTCAGTTCATGTCTGATCTTGTCTGGTGGCATAGTTGGACTTGGAGCACCACCGGGTTACCGTCGCCTTCCGACGACTGGTCTGCCTGGCTTACGCTTCTCAGGACCTGTCCCCGCAGGTATAAGGGCATCGTTAAGAGAGCACGGGCTTTGGAGGGCAGGCGCAACCATGTTGAGGCCGCTTTACAATGCCTAAACCGGTCCCTGATCCTCCAGTACGGTGACCGCACGGAAGCGAGACACCTGGAGCCACCGCCCATGCCTGAGGTTTGCATACCGTGCAAGAGAGCCTTTTCCACCCGGCTCTCATGGGCGGGGCATTGCACCCGGAAGCATGGCTACCGTAGCCATGCCTTCCTTTGTGCAGAGGACAAGATCTGCCGTGCCTGTGGCAAACGTTTCTCCTCCATCGGCAGGCTCAGGCGACATCTTGTTGCCCAGCCAGGATGTGTTACCTCGTGGGGTTCCTTCACTCCTGGCTCCTCGTCGCGGACTGTTTTGCACTCCCAGGCCCTACCTGAGTGCGCTGAGGGCTGCTTTGCTACCATGCCCCTCGATGGGATCCGCACTGATGTTGCGGGTGGTTTGCTCTGCGAGCTGCAGGCCGTTGATCCTGCTGATGAGTCGGCTGCTTGGGATCTTGTTCAAGGCTACGTTGAGCCTCTTGCCATATTACGGGCCACGGTCACTGCCTGGCGTGACGAGCTGCCAGCATGCCATCTCCGTAAGCAAACGGCTGATAACATTCTCTTGCTTTTGGATGTTGATCTACTTGCTGACACCCGGCAGCCTACAGCTGCTGCTCGCAATCCTCTGCTTGCACCTGGGTCTCAGTGGCGCACGCCTTGTGCTGCCTCTCTAGTCTGCGGACGGCCTTGTCAAGTCCTTCCTCTTGCCCCACCACCCCCGCATTTGCTCGACCCTTTTGCGCCCAGGAGCATTAGAGTCAGGGACGCCGTCGCTTATTCCTCTTGGCTTGAAAGTGCTTGTACTGTTTGCGCCAAGCTCATTGAGATAGCGACGCACCGGCCTTGCGGGGTTTTCTGCCATGGCCTTGAGTCTGCACTTGGGCCAGCAGCCGCTTGGATGCGTGCTGCCGGCTTTTCAGTCTGGGCTCATGGTGTGGCCACGCCAAAATAGCGGCGTTTGTCTGTTTCATTACGAATTTATGTGCTAGGCGAGCGCCTGTACAAGGCTCCACCGCTGCGAATGAAATGATGAAGTCTCGTTCTGCCCAACACCCTAAACCCTAAAGCCTTTCGAGGCAGGCACTAGACCTGCATTCGTGCGGAGAAAGCGCCATTATGCTTTAAAAAAAACCCTCAGCTGTCGGGGCTTTCGAACCCCAGACCATCAGGTTCACAGTTTAGGGCCAAGGGTCTAGCTACTGAGACTCTTCGTGGCCCTGCCCGGTCAGCCCCCCCCCTCCCTCAGCCGTAACAGGAAGGTCTTAACGTTAGATCAAGCTAAAAAAACCGCGGTAACGCCTGCGAAGCGCAGGCTGAGGCGTGCAGCACCAGAAAGGGCTTCGTCCGCCTGGATGGCCTCGAGCCGGGGTCTTTGCCACTCGGCTCAGTGTTCAGTTTTTGGGGTTTGGGGTCAATGATACAACTGGTACTATCTAACCCCACGACTCATAATCATGTCACAAGTATGATGATAAAGTCATTGTCACTACTATGTTTATTTGTAGTACATTATTGAAGCGATCCAAAAGACCTACCTATATGGGGTTACTACTTTCCTATCCTGAAGTCCTAAACCCTAAACCCTAAACCCAAACCCCAAAACTGACCCTAAACCCTCAGCCCTAAGCCCCTCGAAGCTTCGAAAGCCTCGAAGCCTTCAACTTTTCGTCCTTGCACCGGGTAACCCGAAGCCGCCCACGGTTTCGGTGGGCTGCTGATACTCTTGTTTTTGTGTGGCCAAGACCCTGAGCCCTAAGGCCGAAGTCCTGAACACTAAGCTGGATTAGGGTGCAGACCCTAAACCCTAAACCCTAAATCCTGAGTGTAGACCTCGGCTTGCTTTT
This sequence comes from Symbiodinium sp. clade A Y106, assembly GCA_003297005.1. Taxonomy (NCBI): domain Eukaryota; class Dinophyceae; order Suessiales; family Symbiodiniaceae; genus Symbiodinium; species Symbiodinium sp. clade A. Next base: position 13,658 of record BGNK01006555.1, on the reverse strand, counting down.
CGCAGTCTGCTGGAATCAGGCACAAGTTCTCCATCGTCCAGCAGGGTGCGCGGGAGTTAAGGGTGTCGAGATACGGTCTAGAGGCTCAGGGTTTAAGGTTTGGGGTTTAGGGTTAGCTGTTTTTTCGGTGCAGGGCTTAAGTTTCGAGGTTTCATGTGGGAATTTCCGAAAATAGGGGACCCTAATATAGTACCCTAAATAGTAGGATCCTTATTATAAGGACCCCAAAGTAAGGTACCCCTAATTTTCGGAAACTCCTATGTGGCTTCTACCGGGGTTCATGGGAGGTCCCCGGTTGCGGCGTTTCAGGATGTGGGGTTTAAACCCAGGGGGGGTGGGGGTTGAGGTCGGGACTTAGAGTTGACCCCTAAAGCCTGAACCCCCAATCCGAACCCTGCACCTTCTGGGGTTTAGGGTTTAGGGTTCAGGGTTTAGGGTTTAGGGTTTAGGGTTCAGGGTTTAGGGTTTAGGGTTTAGGGTTCAGGGTTTAGGGACCTTCTGGGTTTTAAGATTTAGACCCAGAGATTCCAAAGCCCCTTAATTAAGGAATATACCATAACTTATAATAGGATCCCTAATATGATTTAAGGTGTATGCCTTAATTAAGAGTTTTTGGAGTCTCTCCCTGGGGAGTCTCAGGTCGGAGAAGATGGCATGAAACCCTGTCCGACTGCTTCTCCCTGAACCAATGACCCGAAGGGCCCAAAGGACCTATTAATTAGGTACTTGGTTTTAGGATAGTAGTTCTGTAGGTTGCTACTAGGTACTTGGACCCCTAGGAGGGAGTATTTAGACCCTCAATGCCAAGGTCTTCAAGCCACCGCACCCGAAGGAAAATGGCACAGTCTGGTTAGCTTCAGGGCAACAGGGTTCATAAGTCATAAGTATATAGGGTCGGGGTTTGGATCTGCGGTGACTGTTTGTTTTGAGTACCTTCAGTGCAGTCTAAACATCAACAAAGCCTCCGCCACCATCCGAAACGCACACCCCTTCGCCCAAGTTCGAAGATTCTTCACCTTGAACCTTGTCTCCCAAGTTTACACGCCCGAAACCTGGGTCTCACACCCCCGAAGCCCTCAGGCCCCAAACTTCTCCTCAGCTGAAAAGGCAGCTGCGTTCGAAGGGACTGTCGCCTTCCTCGGTGCACGATGGCCCCTCTGCCGGCATTGACATGGAGATTCCTTTCAGTCGTGTAAAGGGTTCAGGGTTTAGGGTTTTGCTTGGAGCGATGCTAAAGCTTTGCTACAGTTTTTTAGGATCTCCTGTGAGGATTTTGGCTGACGCTCCTCCGTTTGGCCATGCCCAAAGGAGAGTTGACTCAGCGGTGCTCTGTAGAGCATCTTCAAGATAGACAGTTCTCCATTGTTTGGTCCCTTCTTGCTGCGCCTGGTGTAATCTCCGCGAGGTGACATGAGGCACGAGCGAGCACTATAGTGCTATTAGCATTATACTACTGGTGGTAGCCCTATGTAGTCGAGGTCGTTGTTGTCGTCGTCGTGGCGCGGTCGTCGTCTTTGCCACTGCTACTGCGGGTGTTTGTGGCGGTGGATGTGGCGGCTGCTGCTGCTGCTGCAGCTGCTGCCCTGGGAAAATCGTGTTGCTGCTAATGCTCATCGGGATGATGATCCAGAACGTGTCAGCGGCAACAAGTGGCATTGATCCTTACAGCCTCACAGCCGATAACATGGAGCCACAAAAATTGTGGACAGCCACATAGAATAGGATCTCTTGTTTGAACCCCAAGACAGTCGTCACTCTTGCAAGAAGAACCCCAAAAAGAGATCGTAATTCTGAGAACCCATCAACACGGTAAACCCTAAAACACTAAACCCTGAACTCCCCTAATGGTCATTCAATCGCCAGCCGCCGGCCATCGTCACCTGCATGGAGCCGGTTCCCGCTGTCCTCTCAGTTTCCGGGTGGGTGGGTGGGTGGGTGGGGCAATCGTTGTTTGGTGTTGACATTAAATCATTAAGAGCCAGCGGGTTTGGGTTTGCGATGGAGTGAAAGCTGTGGTATTGGATCCTCGATCCTCTTAGTGCAGGCTCTGCTGCCAGTCCCGACCCTCTTTACCGACGCCAATCCGAGTGCGGCATCGGAGGTTGCAGATTTTGTCTTACCTGGAGGACCATGGGACATAGTAAATAGGGTTCTAAATAGGATAACTATACTTATAACCCCAATTAGGGTACTTATAACCTCATGTACTAAGTTCCATGATCCTCCAAATACAGGAAATTTTGCACTCCCGATTAGTCGGCTGTTGTCGGGGCCTCGCCTGCTTGGGCTGACAGGATAGTACTTTGATCTAAGTGCATGGAGCCCTTAGCATCATTTTGTGTCCAAACCCTAAACCCTAAACCCTAATCCTGAACACCCCGAACACTAAAAGCTCTTGTGCAGCCGCTCTCAGATGCTGAATCGTGTAGACCCTTCCCAGACCCGAACTGACCGGGTGGAGCTTTCGGACACCGTTTAATTTCCGTTATGGTCCCATAGAACTACCTTTTCATAACTACTTTTGGGAGCCCTCAAAGTATACAACCCAGATGAGTGATGCCTCAGTCGAAGCCCAGAAGCAGGGTTCCTCCCTGGCCCTAAACTTAGACGCTTCGTTTGCGCAGAGAGCATAGCACCACCTGAAGTGGGATTGTGCTGATACTTATAAACTTCAAGATAGGCCTTCCCGCAATCCCCTATAATATCCAGAACCCCGTAAGAACCTAGAACCCTTCATTGCCGGCTCTCTGGGTAGGGTGCTTCTCAGCAGACGTCCCACCTGAAAGGACTAAAGCTAAGAGCCTTAAGCCCTGAAGCCCGAACGTCCCATAGTCCTCAAGGCAAGCTCTCACAGTCCACTTGTCTAGACAATGAGCTCGAACTGCTCAAATCCGCTTCCCTGAACTGTAAGCCGCGGGGCCCAGGAGCCTAAATAATTACCTAATTACAGTATAATGGGTCCCAAAACCCTATTCTAATTACTAAGGCCCCTATATTACTCCCCGGCCTTAAGCCCGAAATCCCAGATTCGAGGTCTTCCAGAAACCCTCAACCCCTAACTCACTAAATCCAAAATTCGAGGTCTTCCAGAACGGGCACTACTTCGAGGTAGTTGTGGAGAGCCTCTTCCAGTCAATTACCTCGGCAGATAGGCCTTTGCCCAAGAGTCTCTGTTTCTTTTTTGTCCGTATGGGGAAGTTTGACAAGTTTTGCATTCCCTAAACCCTAAACCCTAAACCCTATACGTCAGAGGCTTGGGCCCGACTTCGGCGAGTCTTTGAGGAAGGAGCTCAGCCCCCCCCAAGCCCTACAACACTGCTGATGTAGGCAGTGCATGGGATTACAAACGTGTAGTTCTCTACATTCGGATCCCTTTTTGGCCGCCTTGGTAATAGCAGAGCCCGTGCTCGCTCCAAAACGGGACACTTGTTCTGCCAACTACCCTTATGTTATGCCGCAGCCTGCAGGCCACGCAAGGACAGCAACATATGGGAGTTTCCGAAAATAGGGGACCCTAATATACTACCCTAAATAGTAGGATCCTTCTTACAAGGACACCAAATAAGGTACCCCTAATTTTCGGAAACTCCCATGTAAGCTCTTCCAGAGACTCAGGCCCGCCTGAATGCCATAAGCAGGACATGGGAATGTCGAAAGCCGACCAAGGCCGTAACTCAGAAAGCTAAATCTGTACCGGCGGGGCGGCCTAGAAATCCAGCGATCATCTGCGATGCGAGACGAATATGTACAAACCGAAACCACAAAACCACTTATACAACCCTTCAGCCCTAAACCCCTTCTAATCCCATCTGGTTTCAGGCCAAAAGTCTCTGAGACCATCGGTCGCAGCGCAGGCAGGAGGGACAGCGGGAGTTTCGAAGGGTTTCGGGTGTAGGGGTTTTGGTGTTTAGGGTTGGGGTTGCCAGGGTTTCATGCAGATTTGAAACGTACTGTTCACATAGGGTGTCGCGAGGTTTAGATTCAAAGCATTCTGGTGTTTTGCTTTAAAGAATGATACAGATTGCATAAGGGCTTGTTAGGTTGCAGTCCTTGTGAGGACTTAGGCTTAAGGAGATCAGAGCCAACACGGGAACCTAGCTTGTGGCTGTGTTGGGTGCGGGTGTTTGTATTTGAACAACTACCAGGCAGGCTAAGCCTGAAAAGGGTTTAGGGTTTAGGGTGATCTGAGATGAGCCATGAGTTCCAGATGTGCGATCCTCCTCCTTCAAATCTCGAACACGCAGACCCACCACCTACTGTTTTAAGCGTCGTCATACCCTGTAGCACTATAGAACCCTACTATAGATCCCTTGTAGACCCTTTGAGGGAACCCTTTAAAGGGAAGCCCATTCTAATGATTTAAGGCCCGTACATTATTAACTTACGCCCCTAGAGTCAGGCCTTGTCTTGGGATTCCGGGCTTCGCCGTCCTGCGACCAAGACGAGTGCTCTTCTCAGCAAAGAGTTGCGGAGGGGTGCGGGTTTACGGCTCAACTTCTAAACCCTAACCCCTAAACCCCAAGGGTTCAGGGTTCAACCCCTAAACCCTAAGCCCCCAAGGGTTTAGGGTTCGGATGAGGGCTGTAGTGGGACCTTACGGCCTTGGTAACCCTTACAGGACCCTATAGGACCCCCTAAAAGGAGCCTTATACTATTCATCAAGGCCCCTGAACTACCCTCTAAGGGATTGAGGGTTCCGGGCTAGCCGCGAGGCCTTCCAGAATTCTCGAGGCCTCCCCCAACTTAAGTTCCAAGCCCTCAAGTCAGGGTCCTCAGCTTTCGGGCGTAATCTCTAGGACTTGTTTAGGGCACACCGACCCTTTTGCCAACTAGCTGGACCCTCGCATGATGTCCGGAGCCAGCTATTGAATTGAAATCCCTAATCCGCCTTCCGAGCCCTGGACCCTCGATGCTGAAGCCCACGCTCTAAGCTTAGGGTTTAGGGTTTAGGGTTTAGGGTGTCGAACCCGTATGGAGCCTTCCCCAGGCTTGCCGATGACGTTTCTCGTGTCTCGAACTCCTGGTGCCTTTCGGCGAACGGGTGTCTCGCCTCACTCGAGCTCCGTCGAAGAAATCAAGTTTCTAAGATTCTGCGTTCACTACTTATCGTTTCCATGTCTTGCATATACTTTGGTTCAGGGTTTAGGGTTATGCCATTCAGGCTGTTTGAGAGGTTAAGGGGTTTCGTGTTCAAGGTTTTCTTTTACGGTGCTGGTGGGGAAGGTGTTTAGGGTGTGCTGCAGTGGTTCAAAGGCTCTTACCCAATCCCTAAACCCCAAGCCCTGAACTCCTAAACTCCTCAACCCTAAACCCATTCAACAGCCATTCAACAGCCTTGTTGAAATCATGCTCCATTATACCCGAAATACCCACTAGGACCACAAGGGCTCTATTAAAGGGCCCTTGGGGGGTCCTGGAAGTTTGGGGTCTGTTGTGTTACACAAGGGCCCTGGAACTCACAAAGCCCGACACAGATCCCACCTAGGGTCTCCATTGTAGTTCCTTTTTTGGTTTAACCAAATATATAATTAGGATCCTATAAGGTAACCCCAAAAAGGAACTACAATGGAGACTCTAGGCAAACTCTGAAAGCCTGGAGCCCAAAGCCCAACATCCCGAAATCGGAATCCCTTGAACCCTTGCCCTCCGCAACCCCTCAACCCTAAATCCTCAACTTTGTCATAGTTGGGTAACATTTTTACATTCTTATGGGTACTTAAACCCAATAAGGAGTAGAAATGTACATTTTTAATCCTATCCCAGCCATGAGCTAGTCAACCCTACACCCCCAAATCCTATCGCCCCTGAAAGCTCTGAAAGGTTCTCCTAGTAGTGGAGTAGGTAACCTTTAACCTTTTGGGGTAGTATAATCCCTATATAATCCTTATATTATGAAAAAGGTTAACCTTTGGTTCCCCATGATACCCGACAAGTAGGAAACTAAACCATGAACCCACCCATATCCTTATTATAAGGACCCCCAAATAAGGTACCCCCTATTTTCGGAAACTCCTAAATCCTATAGCCCCTGAAAGCTCTGAAAGCCCTAAACCCTAAACCCTAAACCCTGAAAGGTTCTTCTTCATGCAGCTTGGCCGAGCCCCTCCTTCCGCCCGGCGGCCGGTGAGCCAGGTCGCAGAGCTCAGGGGGAGGCTTACACTCAAGGGGGGGGGGTTTAGGGTTTAGACCCTCAACTCCCAACCTAACCTAGGCGGAGAGAAAAGAGGGTTCAAAAAAGAGACCCAAAGAACCTACCTTTTTAGGGTTCCTTATTATGAACTCTTTATAAAAGTCCTTAAAAAGGTAGGTTATTTGGGGTCAAGGTCTAGAGTTTCCCAGAGAGCCCAATACCCCTTAATTAAGGGATATACCTTAAATTATAAGGGGGTTAATTATGATTTAAGCTATATTCCTTAACTAAGGGGTATTGGGCTCACTGGGTTGGTTTGGGGGTTAGGGTTTGGAGTTTAGGGTCTAGGGTCTAGAGTCTAGAGTTTAGGGTTTAGGGTTTAAGGTTTAGGAGTTTAGGGTCTTTTAGAAAGAATGCTTTTTTCGGGCTCGTAGAGAAGAGTTGGAGGTGTTCGTGTGGGGCGTTGGCTAGAATCCTTATCAGCAAACTCCCCAGTCACCAACACAGGCATTACCACCACCACCGCCGCCAACATCATCGTTACCGTTATTAGCGTCGACAGGGTATACAGTCGGGGAAGGGGGTTGAAGGTTTCCGAGAACTGTGGTTGCGCTGGTTTGATGAAAGATGCACTCTGTGTTGTTCCAGGCGAAGGAGCCTTTACTGTCGCCTGTCGCCTTTGGTTCTTCTTCGCACTTTGATTGTGCTTAGGACGAGCTAAACCTCAAAGCCTAAAATCCAAACCCCTGAACCCTAAACCCTCAACCCTGTAAGCTCAGTCCTGCACCCCTAAAGGTCTTGAGCAAGCACCTTGTTGATCATATGGTAGCTTGTCAGATGTGTGTCGTGGAGGTTCCGAACTAGAACCATGTTTCAGATTTCGCAATTCCTCTTTTGAGTAGTTTCTCCTGAACATGATGTGCACACATTACCTGGAACATGCTTAAAACTCCGAAACCTATAGGAATACAACTTTCTGATGTCCTTACAAGAGCCCTCGAAAAAAAGGAGCAAAGCCTGAATCCCAAGCCGTGAACCTTGCGATCTCTCAGATGCGATCCACACCGGAAGTTCGTCCGCCGTGGCATCGTACGAAGCCGCTTCCGAGCCAGATTGGCCTGCTCCGCTGCCGTGTTTATTCCGGTGACCCCGTGGGCTCGTTGGATAAAGACCCTACACCCTAAACCCTAAACCCTGGCTTACTGGCCTTCTTAGGAGTCGCAGACTGCAGTCTCTTGGGAAAAAGGAGCTCAAAAAAAAAACCTAAACCCTAAACCCTAAAGGCTTTGGGGCGCAGGCTTTAGTTTCAGGGTTCAGGGAGGGTTTAGGCTTCAGGGTTCAGGGTTCGGAGTTTGGGGTTCAGGGCGGCGAAACCTCAGGCTTTCAATATTCGCTTCATGGTAAAGGTAGGGACCTTTAATTCCCCTAAACCCCCAAAACCCAAACCCTAAGCCCTAAACCCCTAAACCCTACACCCCTAAACCCTTTCACCCTAAACCCTAAACCCTAAACCCCCTAAACCCCTAAACCCCTAAACCCCTAAACCCCCTAAACCCCCTAAACCCCTAAACTCTTAAACCCCTAAACCCTAAACTCTTAAACCCCTAAATCCCCGAGAGGATCTTTGAAGCCCCAGCCCATTGCTTGACGAGCCCTTCCCTGCGTGGCGTGGCAGGTGCCCCTGGCCGCCACTGTCCAAGGGACCAGGAGAGGGAAGGGTTTAGGGTTTAGGGTTTTAGAAAACCTTGGTCTTGCCAAGAAGATGATCACCACGTCTTATGCTCCATGGGCGAGCGCGCGGTCTTATTTTTCCTTCTGCACACAAAAAACCACTGTAGTTGCGAAAAGCTTATGTCAGCTTCTAAAGTGACGTGTGTGTACAATTATGTCACTTTTGTTGCAGCTGAAAGCTCGCTAGTGCATTGACCCAAGGGCTCATGTTCCGTGCCTTCCCTGAGCCCANACTTTTGTTGCAGCTGAAAGCTCGCTAGTGCATTGACCCAAGGGCTCATGTTCCGTGCCTTCCCTGAGCCCAAGCGATCGCAGCACGTCTGCCATGACCTGGATGCACAGCTTTCTGTAGGTTTAGGGTTCCATAGGGGTGTTTGGGCTCTCGGCTTCGAGCTTAGGGTTTGAGGGCTTAGGCTAGGCTTTAGGCCTCGGATGAGAGGGGCTTTCACAAGTAGAATACCCAGAGAGCCCAATACCCCTTAATTAAGGAATATAGCTTAAATCATAATATGAATCCCCTTATTATTTAAGGTATATTCCTTAGTTAAGGAGTATTGGGCTCTCTGGGTAGGGCCTTATCTGTATCGGAACCTTCAGGAATACTATTCCTGAGTATTCAGGCCTACATAGTTCCAGCTTGCCGTTTCACTTTGGGGGTCCTGGACTCTGGACCCCGCGGCTGTAGGGTTCAGGGTTCAGGGTTTGCAGTTTAGGGTGAAGTTCCTACCTCCATATGGGAGCTGCTGAGAATAATGTCAATGCACCCACAATGGTTACATTGGCTTGCTATAATGTTCCCTAAACAGGGACCCCCCCCAAGTCAAGAGCGCCCTACGCATCCTTCTGAAAAGCTATGTGTCCCTGACAAGCGAACTTTGTAAACCTTACAAAGCCATGTTTCCGCCCTGCCGGTGTAGGCTCCGTCGCGCGGCAGTGCGCCGGAACCCCAGAGTCTGCTTGGTTTAGCAGTTGCTTGGTTCCCCTGAGCCCACCCAAATCAAAAGAAGCCCCGAAGACCCACGCCCGAAAAGGTTTCTTTGAAGGAGAATATAAGTTTTATATTTATCGGGTTTGGTGAAAGTCTTATAAGAGGGTTTCATGCGTTTTTTTTGAAGGTTTCTATATAGTCAGGGTTATATCGAGAGTTTCATCAACTTTTTGATAAGAAGGGTCTCACCAGTCCCAAGTTGCAGGTTTCAGTAATACAGAGATCGGTAGAAGTCTTCATTTTTTAGCCATTTTCATGGTTTTGCCCAGAGCCCTTTTGTGTTTTGCCCCCCACCTCAGCATCACTCTTCCAGGGCCCCAAGCCCCCACACCGAAGATCGACTCGGCTTTACAGTTTTTAGGTTCCTTTGGGGTTCTTTAGGGTTTTTTGAGGGTATTTTAGGGTTTTTCAGGGTTTTTTAGGGTTCTTGAGGGTTTGCGTACGTGAACACACCCTGAAACCTTGGGCCCCACCTGCACCGGGACTTCCACGTTTGAACTGGGCCCAGAGCCACTCTTAGTACCTCATCCTTAATCCTCAACCCTGATCTCTAAACCCGAAGCCCTCAACCTTCAACTCTATGCTTCAAACCCTAAACCCTCAACTCTAAACCCTAAACACCTCACCTTAACTCCTTTTTAGAAGAAGCTTCGAACTTTCAAGACTCAGAAGCGTCTGAAGTGTGTCCTCCTAGCTTCGCATAAACAGTGGGGCTTAACATATTCAAGGGTCATAACCCTAAACCCTAAACCCTAGACCCTAAACCCAAACCCTAAACCCTAAAACCCTAAACCCACGAGGGTTGCCATAAGGGTTCTATGCTATTGGGGGCTTTAACCATTCGAATAAAGTTGTGGGTTCGGTAACCATTCATACCCTAAACCCTAAACCCCAAACCCTAAACCCTAAACCCCTAACCCTTAACCCTAAACCCTAAACCCTTAAACCCTAAACCCTTAACCCTTAACCCTAAACCCTAAACCCTAAACCCTAAACCCTAAACCCTAAACCCTTAAACCTGCCCAAGACCGAAACCCTGACCTCTCAGGATTGGTCCGTGGCACTGAACGAGTCGGACGTCTTGGGTCTGCTGGCACAGGGCTTAGGTTAGGCTTTAGGATTTAGAGTTCCCAGAGAGCCCAATACCCCTTAATTAAGGGATATACCTTAAATTATAAGGGGGTTCATGATTTAAGCTATATTCCTTAACTAAGCTGGTGTGCTAGGCATATTACAGCAGCTCCGGTAGGTTCCGCGCTTTGGGCTGAAGCGCCGGAGGGCCAAACAGTGGGATCTCTGAAACGTTTACAACTTATAGGTGCTAAGCCCTATACCCTAAACCCTGGATCTAGTAGGCTCGGTGTAGCGACGCAGGGGAACAAACGCCCTCGAAGCTCTTGAAAAACGCCGACCGAGCCTCCAAAGCGCAGCACGAGCCAGCCCAAACAGGAACAAGGTCTGAAGGTTTAGGGTTTAGGGGGTTCAGCATTTAAGATGGCTCTGATTCGGGGAGTTGGGGCAATTGCGCAGCAAACTGCTTCATGCAGGCGTTTGGGGTTTGGGATTCCTCAGCACTGAACCCAAACACTGGGTTGGAAAGCCTAGATGCGACATCCTAAACCTCTTCTCTGAACTCCGCCACCAAACCCAGAACCCTCTTACACCCTGACCCCCATTCCCCCAAAAACCGGCCACAAGCAGAGCCAAAATCAACCCAAACAAGCCCAGGCCCTAACGGCCCCAACCCGAAACCACGAGCTCCAAACCCTAAAACACCAAAGCCGAAGTCCGGCTAATGCAAATGCCACAGAGAAGACAGAAGCAATAAACATGATACGTAGACGCCTTGGAGCAATTACAGTAACCCCAAACCCTAGCCTAAACCCTAAAGCCTAAACCCTGAAGCCTAAACCCTAAACCCAGCTGACGAACTAGAAGATCGTGGAGAACCATGATAGTGCAAGCCTCTCGAGAGGTAGACCTTGGAGCTGTGGAAAAAGGTCACTGCACTTAAAAGCAAAACCCTAAACCCTAAACCCTGAAGCCTAAACCCTAAACCCCAAACCCTAAACCCAAAGCTGGTGAGGCACTGCCTTCGGGCGCCCTGCTCCTCACCGTGAACGGCCGGCGCGAGTTGGCCGTAGCAGATGTGGCCTGGTGGAAGGGGACATGTCGTCGTAGCCTAGGGTTTAGGGTGGTAGGTTTGGGGTATTCTAAAAGTTCTGTAAACCCCGAACCCTAGAAAAAAAACTGGTTGGAGGTTGCTTGGGTTTGGAGTTCACGGTATAAGCTAGTTCTGGTTGTCGGGTAAAGGCGGTATAGGTTTTAAGTTTAGGGTTTAGCTTTCGGTCTTGGTTTTAGGTACAAAGTGTACAGGTTTTTTGGTACAGGGTTCATGGAGTAAGGGCCTAGGTTTCGAAACTTTTTTTGCTTGTACAGGATGCAAGTTGTTGGGCTTGGGGTTCAGAGTATATTCAAAGGGTCATGGGAATTAGTAACCAGGGTCGCTTGTCGGGTAGCTATGCTTACATTGCTTACAGCCCCAGTCAAGACAGCACAACCTTACTTACTAAGTCCCATGATCCTTCCAAGTATAGCCTCTACAGTATACCTCCCAGGATGCAGGCTATAGGGTTTCGACCTCAGCTTTACAGTCTTTGGGGGTTTTGCGGTCCAGGTCCCCGGTGTTGCAGGGTCTTGGTTTCGGGTCGTGTGCGGGGGGACGGAGACGAGACTGAACACTTTCTGCGGGGGGTAGCAAGAAAAGCAACAATAGCCACGACAAGGTGTTTTCGAAGTACTGGGATGTATGCAGCAATGGGCTGGTGTCATGTGTACTCGCACGAGCTGTAGAGCCTACAGCAGCAATAATGTTCTTGCGCCGAGTCCTCACGGTAATTAGTGCTGGCAGTAGCAGTAGCAGTAGCAGCAGCAGTAGCAGGGAGCTGCAAAGGTGAGCTTTAGAAGGTTTGGCCAAGGCCCAGGCATGGGGATTGTGTGACAAGCCGCTTGAAGCTTCTGGCAAACGATCCCACCAAGGCGGGCGTGCCGACGGACCGTTTCCTGTACCCCTTAGTGCAGGTGGTGACCTCGACACAGTCTCAGGGTTCTGGGTTGGCTTGAAAATAGAAGCCAGAAAGTTGACTTTCTGGGGTCCGCTCTAGAAGGTTTGTTTTTATGCAGTCTCAACGGTTGTTGAATTGTGCTAGTGCTGGGAGCTCTTCTGCGGCGCTGTTGCGTTTTGCTTTGGGGTGTTTTGTCGGCCTTCATGGTCCTTCTATGTGGAGTCTCCAGATACCAGAGCTTTGTTCTAGCTATTCAGCCTTCGCAAGCACCACGCCCCACAGCTTGAATCCACAATCCTTACCCCCTAGACCCTAAACCCTAGACCCCAATCCAAAACCCCAAACCCTAAACCCTAACTTACTCCCAAACCCCCGAACCTGAAGACTTGTCCTCGTGCCTCGGGTGCATAAGTTCCAATCTTGCGGTCGAAGTCAGGGCTCTGTAAGGGTTCCAGACAGGCTCGATGAGGTTTCTACAAGGGGATTAGGAACCCCAGATCCCTAAACCCTAAACCCCAAACCCTAAACCCTAAACCCTAAACCCTAAATGATGGCCCGATGCGACCCAAGCCTAGCCCCCCCAAACCCTAGACCCTAAAACCGTACTGCCTGTAGAGTTGAAGGCGCACATGCAAGAGTGGAGAGCTCGGTGCATTTCTCCCGAAAGTATGCCTGTGAACCCAGGGTATCCCGTTTCAACTATATATGGGTTGTTATTGAGGTGGGGTCATCCATGAAACGTGCTGCCACTCAAGGATGCGATGCCTGATATCAGTACGAAGTCTTTTTCTTCTTCTTTTTCATCAGCAGCTGTCCCTATGCCTTCCGCATACCGACTGATTCGATCAGTGCAGGGGCCCAAACAGAAGAAATGTTGCTATCGCTACCACTAAATGCCATTATTGTCATTGTGCATGCGATTGTTATTGTTGCCGCTGCTGGTGCTCGTGCTGGTGCTGGTGCTGCTGCCGCTGCTGCTCTTTTGCTGCTGGTGCTTCTGCTGCTGCCGCTGCTGCTGCTCCAACAATTACAACCTTGTTGCTATATTGCTGTAGCACTGTAGTACTACATTCCTATATTACTACACCACTATATTACTGCAGTACTATGTTAAAAGATCTGCTGCTACGACGAGGACGACTGCTACTGCGATGATTCCTCAACCCACGAGGTCGGTGGCCACATCAAAGCCGTCCGACTGCGCCCACAGGCCGGCCGGCAATGGGGTTTTCAGGGTTCCACATTCTTTGGATTTGAGGAAGCTTTGGGGTTTCGTTAGCTTTTTGGCGTTGGGTTTGAAAGTACAGGTTTCATGAGTCCTAGGCCTCTGTGCTGGACCCTAGACTAGAGACCCCTGCGGGTGTGGAGGCTTCTAGGGTCGTGTCCAGTCGAGGCAACCCGACGCCCGGAACCCATGAGGTTCGGACTTCCGGTTGCTGGAGGGATGTCTAGAAGTCGAAGGGGTTCTAACTTATTATGTAATGTACACTTATATGATATGCATTACATACGCTATAACCTACAGCAACTAGTACATGTTTAAAGTTTGAGAGGGGACTGTTGTGAGGTGGAGATTTTGTGCTAGTTTGGAGAGTGTGCTGTGTGTGTGTGCTGTGTCTGCTCTGTGTGTGTGTGTGTGCATCGTGAAATGAAGAATGAGTAACTTGGAGTGTGTCGCCAGAGCCACCAGTTGTGTTGTTGAGCAGTGCAACGTGAACAAGCAAATGGCAGCAGATGTATGAAA
>BGNK01006554.1:759-21060 GCA_003297005.1 Symbiodinium sp. clade A Y106 | reverse complement strand
TCTGCTGGATCTGTTCTTCAAGCTCCTTGAATTTGTCATTCGCGTTGTTCAAGGCAACATGATGATCACTCGCAGCGTTGAGCAGTCTCTCTGATTGATGCTTCACCCCATCTAGGTCCTCGGTAATTCCCGACAAGCACGCTGCCAAACGCTCTGTTCTTGCCTCAAGCTCCTGAGCCACCAAACGAACATTGCTCTGCACGTCCTTGATGGTATTCGCATCTGCCACTACAGCAGCTGATGATTGAAGCAATCTCAGAACTTCGCGACCGCGGACTTAGACGTTGTAGACGACGTAGGAGTAACGCACCACATTTTCGGATGATGGTTCGTCGAAGTGCTGAAGCTGTGGTGCCACTGAAGCACTCGCTGCAGAAAGGGATTGTGGTGGAGCGTTTGGGCTCATCACCTGTGTTTGTTGAAGGCTGCTGTCGGTAACAATGCTGAAGGCTGGTGACAGAATCTGATGCTGCTGATGTTGTTGTTGCAAAGTCATCCTTACAGAATGTGGTACATCATCTAGCGAGCTATAATCCATATCACCATCAACAATACACAGCTCATCAACTTCAAATCAAGCTCCAAATAACCCTGAAGAGGTAAGGGAAAGAAGGGGAAAAGGATATCGGGTACCCTCAAAACCCCCCACAAAACCCCCAACTCTGAAGCTCAAGAACCCCCGCCGAGACCTCGGTACACTTCTCGATTTGTGCACCATGCTTGAGCCACAACGTGTGGCGCGTCATCCTTGCGCAGGGGCCATGCTTCAATGGTCCTGGCAAGCGTGTCATCCTTGCGTCAGGGGCCATGCTTCACTGGTCCTGACAGGTGCCTTAGTACACTTCTCGGTTTGTGCGAACCGGCTGTGCAAACACAGAAGCCCCAGTGCAGTGACTTGAGGTATTCAATGGCCCGCAAGCAGGACGGGACGGCCCTTCTTGGAGACACCGGGGGGGCGGGCAGCGGGCAGCTGCAGTGATCAGGAGCCCTGGCCTGAAGTTGAACTTCCAACACCTCCAGGCTTGGCGCCTCCAGCCTTGGAGAAGACTTGGACCGAAGTGGTTGCAGGTAGCACCTCCTTGCCTGTGCGCGCGGCCACTGCGCCATCACCAGCTTCCGGGCAGAGGTGCGCAGAGCGCATCGGCAGCATGTCGCCAGACAGAATCAGCCACGAATCACTAGCAACAGTTCTTGGTGTCATATCAAACACAACACCTATTCTGTTCTTGCAGGGGGTTTATGCTGTTCTGGATCTTTCCGTTCGATTTCCAGTTCTGCAGGGCAGAGCTCTCGACCCCAGCAGCTGCTAGCGGCAGCACCGAAAGCTCCAATAGCTTGATATGACCTTGTTGAAAAAAGCGCATGCCAGGAGGTCGAAGACACCAGCGAAGCCGCACACTGTGAGAAGGTGCAGCTTCCGATGTCCGCCCCGCCCCACCCACCAGAAGTTGGATTGGGTTGGTACACATCTAAGTGAAGATCGAGCATGATGATGCTCGACTTCTTAGCAGTAATGAAGGCTTGGCCACTCATGATGACCGTCTGGCGTATCGCACTTGCATCCTCCCGTGTTTGGTGGGGTTGTTCGCTCAGGTAGTGACGTTTTCAGGAAGTATTGCAATCAGCACCTCGTGGTAGTGAGTTTAGTTTGATGTGGCATGATGTTATCATCGCGTCTCAGGCATGCACTGACCTAGCTGCCTAATTCATCCCAGACAGGTAAGTCCTTTTGCTTACGGGCATGTGCGGGCTAGAGTGAGGGGTTGTGTTCCTGTCAACTGCGCCTTCGAAGGACTGATGGGCTTTGCTGAAGCATTATTGAAGCTCCCATTGCCCGAGACCCCTAGACCCGAAGACCCGAAAGGCTGCAACAAAGCTCTGGACCCTTGGTCCGTCCGAGTGTGAGCGCCGAAAGCCTGATGCAAGATTCGATGAGCGTACCGAGTCGAAAGCATGAAACAGTGTGAGAGTTCAAGCCCTGACGCACAAGGTGCAGTTACCACGACTAGATTCTTGTAACGATGACAAGGGTTTCCTTACAGCGACAAGATAATTCCTGATTTCGTGACAACGGGTCTTGTCATGTACATTGGTGTCTATTACTCATACTAATACTATTACTATTACTATTACTAATACTATTATTACTGTTACTATTACTGTTGCTATTACTAATTACTACTAGTCTTGTTCCTACACGCCACCGCAGAAGGGGCGGGAATCGTCTTTTTGTTTTGAGGTTTTCGGCAGCTAAAAACTCCAAAAAGACGATTCCCGCTCGGAATTGGCGGAACCCCGATGCTCTACTGCTATTATGACTATCACTCATACTAATACTAATACTAGATCTATTACTGTTACTATAACTGTTACTCTTACTCCTACGTAAGACGCAGCCGGAACTCGATGCTCGGAGTATTATTATGACTGTTACTAATACTATTACTATTAATCGTATTACTATCGCTATTGCTCCTACTTTTGCGCAGTCAGTGCGCGCTCTTTTGAAAAGAGCTCCAAGTGCGCCCCTGGAGCGCATCCCGTAACAAGAAAATGCACAGATTCCTTGCTGCGACTGAAAGCTGTCTCTGTCAAATTAAGGTCGTTTCTGTAGTCCTTGTCAAGTGCTGGTCTGGTTTCTGCAGTCCTTGTCAAGTGTTGGTCTGGTTTCGTGTCACAGTGCAGACCTTGTCAAGTGCTGGTCTGGTTTCCTGTCACAGTGCAGACCTGCAGCCTTGTCAATGTAAATCGCATGCTCTNGGTCTGGTTTCGTGTCACAGTGCAGACCTTGTCAAGTGCTGGTCTGGTTTCCTGTCACAGTGCAGACCTGCAGCCTTGTCAATGTAAATCGCATGCTCTCCTTGTCGTGGTAGGCATAATCCTGTCATGGTGAGAACAGCTGTGTCCTGTCATGGTCACAGCGCCTCCTCAAGAGCCCTGACGCCGTTCTGCTCGCCCCCTGTTGTTGCATGTCGGCTTCTCTTTGATTTGTTTCGGCCTGGCGAATGTAGGTCTCGCTACTTGATGTGCGAACCCTGCCAACAGGGTGTTGCTCTCCTGATCGGGATAGCTGGCCGGGTTCATCACGTGTGCCGCAAGTGCCATTGAACAATCTTGTAGCACACCGTTCTCTTGTCTTGAAGTTGTCATGCCTGTAGTCTGGAATGGCCTCTCGCGTGAGACTTACTTATCTCCAGCCTCACGAGGCATCGGCATCGATGTATGTCGTTTGTTCGTCGCTTCGGGCGCATTTGCCTCGCCAGTCCCCCCGAGAGTCGAAGCCCTGAAGCCTGAGCTCTAAACCCCGAATTGTCGTCCTTGCGGGCCGAAACCCTCATGGCTGCGAGACTTCCAGTGTCCAAGAGCGAGGCCCCCGTTTCCGGAGCGACCATCTCCTGGTCCTGGCGAGTACGACGTGGGCAGAAACCTCGGGAAGGCGAGGGGATGTGAAGCGCAGGGGCGATGGGAAGATGGGAACCTTGATAATTTCTTGAAACTAGAGCAATCGTCATCACGGTCGCCACTGCCGCAAGGGTGACATTTGGAGTGGTGGCAGGCACCCGCCTTCTTTGTGGAGCAGCGGCGAAGGTCTCTAAGCGTGGGCCGACACACGCCCCTTGGTGCAAGCCTGAATTATGCCCAATGTTAAGTGGTAGTCACTCCCTCTTTGTATGCGCCCCCCTAATTCAAACACTTTCCGGGAAATGCCCTGAAATGATACTGCCTTACTAAGCCTATCTTGAAATGGAGAGGTTCAGGAGCAGGAGCAACAGAAAGATCAGGAGCAAGAGCAAGGGCAGGAGCACAGGCCGGGGCAAGATCAAGGGCAGGAGCAAGAGTAGCAGCAAGAGCAATAGCAGCGCAGGAACAAGAGTAGGAGCAAGGGCAATAGCAAGAGCAAGCGCAGCCGCAAGAATAGGAGCAAGAGCAGCAGCGAGAGCACGAGGCAGAGTAGGAGCAAGAGCAGCAGCAAGAGCAGGAGCAAGAGTAGGAGCAAGGGCAATAGCAACAGCACGAGCAGCAGCAAGAGCCCGAGCAAGAGTAGGAGCAAGGGCAATAGCAAGAGCACGAGCAAATGACAGAGATGTTGGGTAGTCCCAAGCAAGATGTCAGCCGGCCAGGCCGTGCCATACCTATCGGCCGCCCTTCGATTCCCGCGGTGGCTCTGGACCGCAGATTCTCGACGAAAATGCGGAGATAGGGCATGTGTTCTGGCACGACTCTTGGACATGTAAGGCCCCCATCAACAAAAGGGCACACGAGGGGACGGGCACATGCCACACTGCAGAATCATGTTCTGAATATGTCCTGTCCATGCTCTCAATGAAGGCAAACAAGCTTTGTCTGTTGCAAAGCCCAAAGATCCAAGTCTTCAGGCCTTTAAGACCAGTGTTCCTCGTACCCACTCCTCCCCCGTACCAAGATAGTTTTGCCGCAGGATCGGGGCACTGACAGCGGGTGGCATGGGAGGAGGGTCGTGCGTAAACCCTGTTCCAACAGTCTGTAGATACACGTGATTGTTCCAGAAAACAGGGAACCCCAACATAGGACTGTGCGTAATCGTATCGGACCCTTTGAGAACTGCCCTTCACTGCTTCGAGAAGCCGCCGCGCATAATTTTCTGTCGGCATGTGAAGCCTTGCTTTTCAAGGTGCCCTGCCTACACACAGTTCAGCCGATCCTGGACACCGACATCAAGCTCTAGAGCATGGCGTTGACGCCGAGCTAT
Organism: Symbiodinium sp. clade A Y106; assembly: GCA_003297005.1. Classification (NCBI taxonomy): domain Eukaryota; class Dinophyceae; order Suessiales; family Symbiodiniaceae; genus Symbiodinium; species Symbiodinium sp. clade A. The sequence continues at coordinate 16,331 of BGNK01006554.1, read as the reverse complement.
GCAAACATTATTTAATGCAGGGCTTCTATAGGTCGAGGTGCACTTAGCCAGGCTGAATCTGATGCTATCTTCTTCCGCGCCTTCATTTTCAGCAAATGCTGATGCCATAACGAAGAGTCTGTGCTGGCCGACTGAAGGCTGGAGCTTGGAAGTTCTTCGCACATGGCATGGAGTCATAGAGGCATGTCCCACATGCCCTGCTGGGATGACCACGGACCAAAGCTGCGAGATCAGAGCTAAGCTTTGAATCATGCAGTGCCAAACCCTCTCCCTGCTTCTGCGGGCAGCGAAAGTCCTGTGAAGTTGCTTCGGATGCCACAAGCTGCAGGTCAGATTCTGCAGAAGTCACTTTCCTCGTAGTTGAATGATTTCGTGCTGCAGCCCAGTGGCTGAGTTGTTGCCATGCTTTTCTCAAGAGCCGGCCACACATCATGCAAATGCAGTCGTCGAATGGTCGAGCATGATTATGCTCATGAGTCTCTGCTGAGAGCAGTAGGGAACTCTGTGCCGATCAACAGACCTTGCATATTGGATACCATCTTAGAGGAACTTCCTCATCCGGTAGTTGGGGCCATGCTCGGCTTTGGCTTCCCAGGGAGTGCAGACGAGGCAGGAGCTGTGCACGCGTTTGTTTTGCTGTTGCGCTTGCTGCATGCATGCCTTTGGCCTTGTCATCGCCATGCTCCAGTCGCATTCTGTAGCCCTTTGGCTGAAGCGTATCAGGCTCAGTGCTTGTACACACGTGTCGTGTTCATTTCTTGCATCCCGCAGCCATTACATGGCGATGGCCTCCTTCTTGCTTGCCTTCGCTGCCGCAGTCTCGGCGACCAATGCGCAAGAGACACTACGCATTGCGGGCTCGTCCACCGTATATCCAGTAGTCAATGCCTGGTCGCAAACGGCACAGATGCAGGCGTCGTACAACTTGATCGTGGAAGGAGGTGGTTCCAGCACCGGGGCTCGCCGTGTTTGTGTCAACCGCACGGATCCCACCCACGTGGATATTGGCGACATGTCAAGGAATTGGAGAACTTCTGAGGCGCTACGGTTGGATGATGGCTACACATTGGAGTGTCTTGCATCCAAGCAGCGAGTGACACAGATCGTGGTGGGCATCGATGGTCTTGCCGTTGTCGTGGCCAAGAACAGCGCCGGCCACAATTGCATCGTTGATCCCACCATGGGCGGCCTCACTCTGGCGCAGCTCCGGTGGATGTTCACGGATATGACGGACGCGCAGCTTGCCGCAGCCGGACTGGACATGACTTCAGTGCTTCCAAACGACGATGGTGACGGCATCAAGGAATGGAGTGACCTGAGCCCGCAGTGTGAGGAGACTCCCATCAACATCTACGGCCCGGGCTCGGCATCCGGCACTCACGATTTCTTCGCTGAGGTGGTTCTGGATGGCTTCGAGGACACGGAGAACTTCCCCACCTGCGACCATACCCTGAACCAGAACCTCGAAGCGCTGACGGTACAGACCGACATCGAAAACTTCCTGCAGACACAGCGTCCCGTCAACTGCTACATGGAGTCAGAAATCGACGAGAAGATCCTGGAGTGGACCCTTGCCGACTACGGCGGTGTGGCCTACTTTGGCTTCGCCTACTTTGCTCAAAATTCCGCCACGCTGACTGTAGCCCGGATTGCTCAGGACAAGGTGAAGGGTGTGAAGGACACCCTGGACGCGAAGATTGAGCCCTCGTCCTACTCCATCACGGATGGGTCCTACGCAGTCTTCCGGCGCAGCTTGTACATGAACGTGGACAATGAAGCCTGGGACCGCGCACAAGCTTTCATGCAGTACGGCTTCACCGATGCGGGTCAGAAGTCAGTCTCCGATGTCGGCTACGTTTCCATCAACGCCAACCTCAGGAACCAGATGGAGCAACGGATTGCGCAAAAAGGCAATGCTCAGGCGGATTACGTTCCCGTCGCGCCAGAGGTCTGCTTCAACGGCACCGAACTCTTCGAGGAGGAGTACCTGAACCAGTTCGGCAACCCAAAGATTCGCTACAGCTGCAACGACTGCATTCCAGGCTATTTCAAGCAGTTGAACACTCCGACGAAGTGCAGAAAATGCCAGCCCGGCGCGGTTACTTCCAGTGCCGGACAGTCGGCCTGCGACTTCTGTTTGCCAGGGACGTTCGCAGAAGAAGGCTCAACGAACTGCACAGCTTGCCCCAAGAACTACATTGCCGCTGCTCCAGGTGCTGGCAGGTGCGATGCTTGCGGCTCTGGCTACCAGACAGAGGACGTGGGCTCTTCAGCCTGCGTACGCTGTGGACTTGGCAAATACAGGATGACTTCTGACTTGGCGTGCTTCTCCTGCCCGCTAGGGCTCACGACGGCATTCATGGCAGCAGAGAAGTTCGAAGACTGCGTCTGCCAGGCAGACACCTACCGCAGCATCTTCGGCACCTGCGAGGCTTGCCCAGAGGGCATGACTTGCGCAGTTGGGAGTGACATGGCCAACTTCTACAGAGAGAACACCACGTCCTACTCCATCGACCGGCCCTATCCTCAGGTCAAACCAGGCTACTACACGACGCATGATGACCCGATTTCGGTCTACAAATGCCTGTCGGAGAACATCTGCCTGGGAGGTGATCCAGAGACGTGTGAAGGTGGACGGGTCAACCTCGTGTGTTCAACTTGTCCACCTGGAGAAGAATGGAGGGGTGGCAAGTGCACTGCATGCACAGGCTCAAGTGGTCCGTTTTTTCTCTTCCTCGCCGGTCTCGCAGGCTGCTTGGGCGTCACCTTCATGCACGTGATGACAAATTGGCCACTGGTCAAGGGTAACAAGACTGTCATGACGGCGGTCTACTTCTGCGGCATGGCGGCCACGGTGGTACTCACCTTCGGCGTCTACGGAACGCTAAACGCTGTTTGGGGTCCGCCCATGAGCTCGTTCATCCCCAGCTTTGGCATCCTCTCGCTCGACATGGACTTCTTGTCCTTCTCATGTGTGATGGGTCGAAAGTCGTTCACAGCTGAGTATGTCTTCAAGCTTTGTGCCTTCCCTGTCCTGCTGTTGGTGGTGGTCACAGGGTCCTTCCTCCTGCAGCGCGTTCCGAGGGTGAAGCGATATGCCTCTTTCAACCGTCCCGCGATCCTCAACACTGCAGGATTTTTGATGTCCGCGTTGTTCGTCTCGGTGAGCCTGATGAGTTTGGAGGGCTTTCGCTGCAAAGCCAATCCCAACGGGAAAGCGATTCTCCAAGCCTTCGGTGCCATGGTGTGCTGGGAGGGCGGAGAACACAACACTCTGATGGTATTGAGCGTGATTGCCATCCTCTGCTATCCGGTCACCTACCTGACCTTTACAGGGATCGCCTCATTCGGGTTCGGTCCTCTGTCGGTGAAGTACGGTCTCCGGTTCACCAGCGCTGTCCGCTTCCTGTCCGGAAGGATGAAACCCGACTACGTCATGTTTGGCTTCTGGTGGAATGTGCGCAATTTCATGATCTCGCTGGCACCGGTGATAGCAAGCAACAACTATGGCGGGCAGATCATCCTTCTCATGGCTGTCTTCGTCTTGTGGCTAACCGGACAAGCCAAGTCTCAATGCTGGCGTTTTGAGCTACTCAATCTCTTGGACATGATAGTCAGTGGCGTGCAGATCATGATGTTGTGCTTGTTTGGCCTGCTGGCGGACGATTCCATTGACCGTGCCCTGGTGGGATGGTGTATTATCACCATTTTTGTCTGCGTTGTCCTGCTGCTGTTTGCGATGGCGTCCACCAAGATTGTCCTGCACATGCGCAGCAAGACGCACTACGACGTTTTCCTGACGCACCATAAGGCTGCTGCTGCGCTGTCTGCCAGGCACCTGAAGACGCTGTTCAACATGTGCTCCACTCTGAACGTCTTCCTGGATGTCGATGAGCTCGACAACTTGGACAACCTTAGTTTCGCTGTGAAGCACACGCGCAAGCTGTTGGTGATGCTGACAAGCGACGTTCTTCGAAGGCCTTGGTGTGCCGTGGAGATTGGCACCGCCTTCCTCAACAAGGTGCCACTCGGCGTTTTGGACATCAATCAGGACGCAGTCGAGCTCTCTGACAAGTTTATCACCGATGTGACAGAGTCCTTTAGCTCTGCAGATATCGGCATCTTTGCCAAGAGTGGGATTACTGTGCAGGACCTGGACAAGGCATATCGATACCTGGCAACACTCCCAAGGACGCGCTTTCAGCTCTCGATCCCGTTGGTGCAGATGCAGCTTGACTCGACGCTGGCAGCCGCTGGCCAGGAGCTTGCTGCCTGGATGAAGAAGCCGAAGGTGGTGCCTCTGGACCCAGGGAAGTTGGTCTTCATCGTATTCAACACGCGCGATGATGCTCAGTGCAGCGTCGCCTTTCTTCTCAGGCATCTCTTCCGGCAGCGACGCTGGGACGCTCGCCTTTTCTGCCCTGGCAGCGAAATGATGCAACGCTCCAAAGATGGATCCTTCAAGCTGCAAGACCCGTCTGCAGCAATGGACTTCGGGGACATCCTCCCGGTGCCGGACAAAGCCGTGGCTGTGGTTTTGATGTCAAAGGGGTTGCCCTTTGATCCTGTTGCCTTGGGTGCAGCAGCCACCATCAAGCGTGCAGGCCTCGGCGCCCTCACGGTGCTGAGCCAGGAGTCCTTCTGGAAGCCAGATGAGGAGTACTTTGATCTCCTCCGCAGTGGTTCCGTGCTGCAGCCTGCCGATCTGCCAGTGGTGAGCCAGATCGTCCCAGGATATTCACTCCCGGAGCTGGCTGACGCCTTGGCACCTCTCTACAAGATCTTGGCGTGGGCTGTCAGCCCTGAGCAGAATCAGAACCTTCTCCGCCAGGAGTTCAGCATCATCGAGGAACGTGCCGCGAAGGAGCTCGAACGCCGAATCCTCAAGGTGGAGGATCGAGGATCCAGGGCTTCCGCGTGCTTCCCGCCCGGAGCCTCACCCACGAGCTCTTTGGTGGAGTCACCCGCACAGCCTCCTGAAGAGCCAAATGTCAGCGATGTGGAAGAAAAGCAAGAGGGCGATGTGGAAGAAAAGCCGGAGGTGCTCTGCGAGGAGTTCTGAAGAGGAGGGCGTACCCCTTGTTCTGAGGCACAGGTGGGTGAGCTGAAGCAAACCGGCTCGCCGCATTTTTGCAATGACTTTCTGAAGAGGGTTCTCTTTTGCTCTATGAGGAGTGCCAGGGACTCTGCCCGCTCCCTTTCAACGGGGTGTTCTCAGAGAGTGGGGTTCCCGTATTCGGGTTGCCAGAGCAAGTTTAGTTTGTTCTGGGATGGATCATGTCGTCGAAAATCGGGGACCTCTTATAAGGCATGCACAGATTTTGTTTATTTGGTGAGTACTTCTGAGCCTTCGGTAGACATAACCGGCTGGAGGCCGAGAGATGTCGAGGGAGGATTCAAGGCAGCGCCTTGTCATGAGAAATCTCTGTTCGTTTTTCCAGGATGTAGGCATCCTATCAGGTGATTACCGGGATGGTTGCAAGTTCCCTCCATTGCTTACTAATACGAGAGCGGCGCGACCTTGCAAGCTTGCAAGCTGGCTGAAGTACTCGCAAAATCGCGTGTTTGCTGACACCGGCCCTGTCTGGCTCACCACAAACTCCGCTCCGTCTTCCAACGGTTATGCCGAGTTTAGGACGTGACTGGGAATGATTGTAGTACAGATAACTCCCGGTAGAAGACCTCGTGGTGCGACAGCAGTGCTGTAGCTTCAACCTTGGCCCAGCTTGGCCGTGGGCGGTATATATATATATATATATATATATGCATATAGAGGGAGGGCTGCCCCTCCAGAATAGACTAAAGGATGAAGCCCGAGGCGCCGAAAACGCATATTGATTTCAATGCAAATTTCCGAAGGAAAACAGAGGCCGGCGTGCCAAGCTTCTTGTCGAATTGGCTGTTTAGTTTCTTTTTCTTGCCGTGTCAGGGAACCTTGCTGCCACAGCTTATATGTAAGTGCAGCCACAAACAAGTCCTTCTTACTGAAACCCGACCTTGAAATTCCAGGAACGGCTCCCTGCACAGGATTGTCACGCACCATTCTCTTCGTCAAGCCTAATATACGTATCATTTGCAGCGCCCGGGCTCTCGAGAACTGTCTGGCTTTGTGTACGAAATGCGCAAAAGAGTTCATGTTCAAGCCGGCAGGTTTGCGACCTGAACCCTGAACTTGAGCCCCACGGGAGCTGCAAATGTGCATCATCCCAGCCAGCAAGTCGTTGCGAAAGAGTGTCGGCTTTAAGGTTTGGGTTCATGGAGTCTGCAGGGGACTTCTACGTTGCCGTGCAAGCTTGAGGAAGCACGCAGGATGATGCGGGGTCTGTGGTTGACAACAGCTTGGCATTGTTGGTCCCCGTGTGGGCAGACTGATGTTCTGGTTAGGGATGGTTATGGGATGGGGGCCCTACATCTGAAAGCTCTTGCGTGTGCGTTAAGATCCTTTTGCCTCTATGAGGCAGGCTGCTTCAGCTGAGCTGGCAGATTCAGATTGAAAGCGCAGTGGAAACAACGTCACTTGAGGCAACAAGATCTCGCCTGTGGTGGATAGAGTTCCCTGGAGATGAGGCAGTTTTGCAACCATAAGCCCCAAACCAATGCACTAAACCCTTGAGCTCGTGTTTCTGCTGCTCTAGTATCGACTCGTGTTGCCTGGTAAGTGAATTCTCGAGACCGGCCCTGCGTGAGCCAAAACAATAGTTGTCCTTCTCCAATCGATGCTGCAGCAGGGTTTCAGAAGTGGTGGTGGTGGTCGTGTTTGTTGGTCGTTTCTTGTTTCTGCTGCTGTTGTTGTCGTTGCTTGTTGCCGGGTGATCATGGTGTTTGTGGCTGGTATTCTGGCGTCAGCAACACATGCAGTTCTCGTCGTCAACCGCAGAGTCGTCAAAAGGCTAAGGTCTTCTCCGGATGACTGCAGGACACCCAGTATCAAGTTTCTTTTCTACCGGGTTCAAACACCCACACATGTTCTACGGCTGCCCGTTTTAAGCCTAAGCCTAAGCCAGGAAGGCAAGGTTTGCTTGATGAACCAGTTGTTGTTTTCGGTGCAGCCGAGCCATCGAGTTTGGCTTCTCCTGCTACTGCTACAACTGCTGCTGCTGCTACTACCACTACCGCTACCACCACCACCACCACCACCACCTCCATTACCGTTGTAGTAGTACACTACTACGCTATTACGCTACTACACGACGACACTACAACACCACCACCACCACTACTACTACTTCTACTATTACTACTACTTCCACTACCACTACGACGAAGACGACGACGACTACTACTACTACCAGTACTACTGCTGCTGCTACAACTACAACTACGACTACGACTACGACCACGACGACTCCTACTCCTACTCCTACTTTTTGCTTCTGCCCCTGCTCCTACTCCTCCTCCAACTCCTCCCTCCTCCTACTCCTGCTGCTACCTCTACTGCTACTACGATGACGGCCGACGACGACAACTACTACGACGACGGCGGTTGCGACCACTTCTACTATTGCTGCTACTACTACTACTACTACAAAAAATGCTGCTACTGCTACTGCTGCTACTACTGCTACTACTGCTACTGCTACTACTGCAGCTGCTGCTGCTACTACTGCTACTACTGCTACTCCTACTGCGACTACTACGAGGACGACTACTGCTACTGCTACAGCTATTGCTACTCCACAATTGCTTCTACTGTTGCTGTTACCATTCCTGGCTGTTAATAGTATTGTTACTATTATTATTATTATTAGTACTACTAGTACTGCTCCTGCAGGGGTCAGAACCCTACCCACCAGCCGGGTGTTGGTAGATAGCTGAAGTCCCAGTGCTCAAAGAGCACGCCGCAAGGGATTGCGCCATAGGCCATAGGCATCCATCCTCGCTCTCCGGCCTGGCACCGGCACTTGCGGCTCCAGAGAAGTCGCGCTAGACATCGACTTCGAACGGCAAAGGCTGCTGGGCAACCTCCCTGCCGTCGCGACCAAGTGCTCCTGTCGGCCCACCATAGCATGGGTAAGAGAGGAGGCAAAGGACAGCAGGGATGGAAGGAACGCCAGGGCGCCACAACCTGGGACGACCGCTCGTGGGAGGAGCGGGGGCAATCCTCGGGCTATTGGGCTGGTGCCGCTTCTCGCTGGGAGAAGCCCTCGCCGAAAGCCCCATCCCGTGCGTTTCCCAGCTTCGACACAGACTGGAAGGAGAAGAATGCCATAACTGTTGTCGCGGAACGCAGGGTACCCGATGGACCCTCCAAGACAAGCTTGGCGAAAGTGGTGCAAGCTGCTGTGAACCTGCTACGGAAAGCAGAAGGGCGGGTCAGCCGCCTCAACAACGACTTACACGAGAAGACGCGCAGATGGGAAGCCTACCAAGCAGAATTGCGAACTTCCTTCATCCAGGAATACCGGAACTATGTCAGCACACTGGATCGTCTGGAACAGGAGGCTGTGGAAGCTGCTTCGCAGGAGGTGCGAGCACCGGAGCTGCTTGCGCAGGCTATGAGTGGTGTCGCACCGGAAGGGCCTTCCGCCGCTGCGAACCAAGCATGGGAGCATCTGATGGCTGGCACTCAGGAAGACCAGACCATGGACACCGACGCAGATGCTATTGGACGGCAGCTGGAAGAGCTGTTGGGCACTGGCCTGATGAAAGGGACGAATCCGGTGGAGACTGCGCCTCTGAAGGCACCTGGAGAGCCACCTTCTTCTGGGCCTGTGCGAAAGAGGCCTTATACTGCAGGGTCGCCCGGCTCTGCGAGGGTGGATCCCTACCTGGTGGCCAGTCCCACCGCGACTTGGCGAAGCCACAGTCCGCTCCCGGCCACAGGAGAGCCCCTGCACGGGACCTCAGCAGTTCATGCCGGGCCGAGCCTGGGCATCAAAGCAAGTACCAAACTTGCCCCACAACATGGGCAGCCTTCCTCGGTTTGCCTGGCCGACAAATTGACCGCGGCACGACGCTGCGCCATGGCGCCTTTCGGCAAAATGCCGGGAGCGACAACCGGCACGATGGCGGTGCCCAAGGAGCCGCCTCCATCGCCGATCCCCACCAACACGGGTACAGTGCTGGATGTGACAACGACGACGAGTTAGACACGGCTGCACCAGGGCGGGCCTCGCCAGGCCTTGGCAGGATGGAGTGATTTGCATGCGGGCCCCCCTCGACTTGCCACATGGACAAGCGGCATCCGGAGCCTATCTGCGGCCGCGATGTTTTGTGGGATGTCTCCTCGTGTCTGAAGCCGGTTCCCCTGATTTTCCGTAGCAGTTGTAGTCTGCAGGACAGCTCAGCCCTTCTGCCGGCTGGTCTGCGAAACCTGTATGTCGCGGCCACCCCGGAGCTTCAGCTCGGTGGCAAACCGGGGAAGAGCGTTGTTTTCGGGGGACACTTGGTGAGGAGTTTCCTTCGATGGCAGTCCCAAGCCAAATGCTCCTGCTTTGTGCTGTACGCCGACATTATTGCCTCGGCGTTCTACTCTGTCGCCCGTCAGCTTGTGGCCAAGGATGACAGCATGGCCGGCACTGATGGTGGCATCAATCTGAGCGGAATCAGCCTCCCGTGGGACGATCTGGAGCGCCTGCGCGCGCACGCATGTCGACCGTCCGCGCTCCAACAAGCCGGCGCGTCTAAGTGGTTGGAGGCCTTAGCCTCTCGCCTTGCTGGCGGCACTTGGTTTGTATTGCAGCAGGATGATGTGCCGGTCGTTACCGCCCGCGGATCCCGTCCAGGGTCCTCGTGGGCCGACTTGCTATTCGCGTTTGTTGTCAGTCGTATCCTTGAGAAACGGGATGGCCTTTTGGCCGCTTCTTGTCCGGCCAGCTGTGCACCCACTGTTCAGTGGGACGGTGAGTTCACGCTTGCCCCGTGCAGCTCCGATGCTCAGTCGATGATCTGGTGTGGGCTGATGACCTGGCCACCCTGTGTGTTTGCCATGACAGCAGGCGGCTCCCTGCTGCAATAGCCTCCTCCGTGGGCGCCCTCAGCGACGCCTTTTCTGAGCATGGCTTTAGGCTGTCTGTCGGGCCCAACAAGACTGCGGTTATGGCACAACCGGCCGGAGCTGGTGCGCAGAAGGTGCGCAATATGATGATGTTCACCAAGACAGGCCTTGTGACGGCCACGTACAGGCACTCCGCGAACATGCGGGGCCGCTCAAAGTGCCTCTTGTGCCGACCTATAGGCACCTGGGCATGCAGCATGCTACACAAGGCAAACTGCATGCCGAAATCGCATATCGAAGCGCCCAGGCACAGGCGGCCTTCAATGAGGCGCGACGTAAGGTTTTCAAGTCACCGGGCGTGCCCTTGGTGCGCAAGGCCTTCATCTTCCGCGCTTCAGTTCTGCCTAAGCTCCTGTATGGTGCAGGCGCCTGGCCGCCGCTTAACGCTCGCGAATACCGTCTGTGGGGTTTCTATCGACAGCTGCTCTGCATTCCGAGAGGCGGCGACCAGCGCTACAGTGCGGCTACCATTCTAGCCCTCGTGCAACTCCCGGGACCAGCCGTCCTTCTGCATGTGCGGCGATTGCTTTCCTGAGCCAGCTTCTTCGTACAGGGCCTCCCACCCTGTGGGCCCTCTTGCGCCAGGACCGGCCTTACGCTGAAGCCCTCCAGACTTCAACGCGGTGGCTTCATAGCTGGGTTTACAACACCTCGGTGCTGGCGGCTCCGGACGCCCATTGGCAGGATTGGGTTCATCTGTGCCGCCAGTCGCCGCAGCGCTTCAAGGGGCTTGTACTTCGGGCGCAGGCCTCGAGGGACTGCACCGGGCTATTGGCCAGCGTCTTCCGGGGCAGCCCCAGAAACCTGATCAAGAGAGAAAAGGCCTGTCTGCGGACGGCTCCGTCGACACCTGGTTTATAGTACTGCCTGTCTTTGCACGTGGGGCGCCTTCCGACCATCTGAGGGTGCCCAACCAGCCGCAGGGGCTCTGTGCGACCCCCGACGTTGGATTTCGAGCCAGGTATCTCCGGTAGTGCCCTTCGCGAGGCCCCTTGTGCCGAGGAGAAGCGGAGTGGGAGCTCGCTGCTCACCGATCAGCTCCGGATCCAGGAGCAAAAGGAGGTTATGAGCCGTTTCCGCCTGGGGAGCCTCTGCAGTGCATTCCGCCGCCCACCTGCTCACGGTGGCGCGGAGCACCGAAAGTGGCTCAATGTGCTCCTCGATGACCGTCCACAGGGTCGATTACCCTGTCCAGCCGATGTCGTTCCGCGCTGGCCCGAGATCCAGCCACAAGTCTTACTGATTGAGGGCACTCTTCCCTCCGTCTCCCTCGCTGCTCCTCCTTCCCGCATTTGCACCTGAGCATGCTAGCAGTGTGCCCCTTAGGCACGCCACAGCCTACGCAGACTGGCTCGAACAAGCCTGCTTATGCCTATGCTAGATGCCTTGCAGGTGGCAAACCGGCCTCCAAGCATCGGACCCACTGCCGGCTGGATTTGCGCCGTCGGTGGGGTCTTCAACCCAGAAGGGCTGACGTTTCAGTAAGCTCAGATGTTTCACCGCTTTCCAATGTTCCGATTCATGTGCTAGGCGAGCGTCTGACAAGACACGAACGCAGCGAATGAAAAAAAACTGCTTCTGCACCGACGATGACTACTACCACTACCACTACCACCACCACACACTCCTGGAAACTCTTCCCCTGCCCCTACACCGACTCCAACTACTACTACTACTACTACTACTACTACTACTACTACTATTAGTCCCGATCCACGGCCTCCCCAAGCTTCTTTGGGGGCAACATAGCCCCTTGTCCTGTTGAATAGCCTACGTGTGTGTTGCTGAGGCCGCAACAATTAGAGGACAACAGTAGGAACAGCACGAGCATCGTTCTTGCAGGCGGTGAAAGTCACGCCGAAAGAGCTGAGTGTTCAACCTTGTGCCTCCAAAACCTTGTGCGACGACATGTAACACAGTTGGCATAGCGGAAATTTTGTTCAGGCTCCAAGGAAAATTGCTTTGTTTCATCCTCGTGAGGGACAAAGCAACATCAGGAACCAGAGCAGCAGCCAAAACTTGTTTCATGAGTGAATAGTTAAACTCCTGGTGAACATTTTGACGATTGTTGAGCCGAGAGTGTGCATTACACTTATTGAGCTTCTAGTAGTATCTTATATCATATATTGTAGTAATACTCTTAGTAATGTGTATACACATATATAATAGATAGATGTATATGTGAGCATTGATCTAAAAGTCCTTGTGTTGGCATTTATATTAAATGGTTTTAACATGTGTCCGCGAAAGATCCGCGCTGGGTCCGCAAAAGGAAAGTAAAAAACCGCGAAAGTTGTTGCGTAATAGATTTGGGCCGTATAGGACTTGTGAGGTATATGCTGTACTAGTCCGTATAGGCTTACAGGTCGCAAACTCGCTGTCCCGCCATGCCGCAGTATAATTACCCCAAGCTAAATCGCCCGGCGTCCAGTCCACAAGTTGTGGGAGGTGGCGGGGATGGTCGTGCCTTTCATTCAGGGCCTCTGCGCTTCAAGGATCGGTCTTTCTGATGTGCACGCAGCATCAACGTCAGAAGGTATCATTTTTGTGAAATCATAGTAGGTCTAGCGCGAAAGATCCGATAAAGTTGCGCGAGAGACGCCGCGAAAGAAGCCCCGTCTTTTGAAGGCCATGGCACACGCCATGGCCCACGACTTGGAGTCGGCTTTTGCAGCCTGGCTACTGCTACTGCTACTGCTACTGCTACTTCTACTGCTACTGCTCCTGCTGCTGCTGCTGCTACTGCTGCTACTGCTACTGCTGCTACTGCTACTCTTACTACTCCTGCTCCTACTACTCCTGCTCCTACTACTCCTGCTCCTACTACTCCTGCTAATACTACTACTACTACTACGACGACGACGACTACTACTACCTACTACTACTATTACTATTACTACTACTACTACTACTACTACTACTACTACTACTACCACCTCAAACATGTTGCGCGAAAGTGAGGGCGAAAGTCCCGCGAAAGGAAAGTAATAATCCGCGAAGAAACCATTTCCAGNTACTACTACTACTACCACCTCAAACATGTTGCGCGAAAGTGAGGGCGAAAGTCCCGCGAAAGGAAAGTAATAATCCGCGAAGAAACCATTTCCAGAAACAATAATATTGATCAACGCTCGTGTGTATATATATATATCTAACCACGGACTGCTGTGTCGACCCAGGTAAGCGTGAGCTTCCAGCTCCCGAGGCCGGGCACAGCTTTGTATCGTTCGGTTCGCGGCTCTTGAAGATCTCAACGACGTTTACTTTCGCAAGGGTGGACTTGATGATGCTGCATGTGGCATGAACGCGGGCTCAACGCAATATTTGGTAAAACTGTTGCGACATTACGCTTCGAAATTGCAAACTGGAGCACACATTCGCCAGCGTGCCAGGGAGTCGTTGTTACCCGCTTCCGCAAGCAACTTGGCGCAGATGATTTGGCCAGTCTGCCGGATATTTTGCAACGGAATTGGAATTATTTGGGATGTTTGTTTTTTTGGGGAAGTATTTTAGTTTTTGTGCTTGTTGCGTTCCTCTGCTTTTCTGCTTTCCTCGGCTTTTGTGCTTCTCTGCTTTTCTGCTTCTTTGCTTTTCTGTTTTTCCGCTTCTCTTGCTTCTCTGCTTTTCTACTTCTCCGATTGTTTGCTTCGCTTTTCTCTTTTTTAAGTTTTTGCTTGCAGCTCTTCCCTGCTTTCGTATGTGTTTGCCTTTTTTGTTTGTTTGATTTTTTTGTTTTATGCTGTTTTGGTTTTCTGCTCGTTGCTTTTTGTTTTTTGCTTTTGCTTGGCGCTCCACTTTTAGCTTTCTTTGCTGCTTTTTTATTTTTGAAATTTTTTTGCTTGCAGCTCTTCCCTGCTTTCGTATTGTTTTGCTTTTTTGTGTTTTGATTGTTGTGCTTTTGCTTTCCTGTGCTTCTATGCTTTTCTGCTTTTCCGCTTCTCTTGCTTCTCTGTTTTTCTGCTTCTCTGATTGTTTGCTTCGCATTTCTTTTTTTAAAGTTTTTGCTTGCAGCTCTTCCCTGCTTTAGTATGTTTTTGTTGTTGTTTGTTTATTTTGTGCTTTTGCTTTCCTCTGCTTCTCTGCTTTTCCGCTTTTCCGCTTCTCTTGCTTTTCTGCTTTTCTGCTTCTCTGATTGTCTGCTTCGCTTTTCTCTTTTTAAGTTTTCGTTTGTTGCTCTTCCCTGCTTTGATTGCTTGTTGTTTTTCTCTTGTTGATTGCTTTCCTTTGCCTTTGCTTTCCTTTTGCTTCAGCTTTTGTGCTTCTCTGCTTCTCCGCTGCTCTGCCTTAACGCTTTGCTGTTGTATTAATACTATTGCTATTACTACTACTATTGCTATTATACTATTACTATTATTAAAACAATAAAGATATCTTCTCCACCACCAAACAGGAAATCCCTTACGAAATCGCCTTCGAAGCCCTCTTCGACGGGGGCCCCCTCGTTGCAAATGGAGGGGGGAGCTGCGCCTCCCCCAACACCCCCGCTCTCTTAAGCCGTGAAGAAATGAATAAACACGTCTTCTCCAACACACAAGAAGGAGAAAGCCAGACGAAAACGCTTCAGGGGGTTAAAAGCGAAGAAATANTCTCCAACACACAAGAAGGAGAAAGCCAGACGAAAACGCTTCAGGGGGTTAAAAGCGAAGAAATAAATACTCATGAATGAAACGTCTTCACCGACAGACAAGAAGGCGAAAGCCAGACGCATTCGCTGGGGAGTAAAAAAGCATGAAAACAAAGTAAAGCGAAAAAAGAGTCTCCTTTGTAAAACGAATAAATGAGTAAAAGCTTCTTCTCCACCACACAAGATGGAGAAGCCACACGAAATCGCTTTAGGGGGTAAAAGCGCAAGAAAACAAAGTCATTAAGGGAAGGTTTGCAGATAGGGGGCGGGGGGGGGGGTAAGACGGAAGAATACGGACAACGTGACCCGGAACGGGTGGCATTTAATAACTTAATATTTTTGTTAGTTCTTTGGGATTTGGAATTTAATATTGAATTACATAATAATAAATATATTAAATGTATTAAATATTAAATTATTAAATTCCAGTGGTTGCAGGAAGTGACTTTAATAGTTAGAAAAATTTACTGTTTGAGAAGGGGCAAATTATTAAATTCCCGATGGGAGGCTCAAGCCAAGACCTATTTAATATTAAATATATTAAATTTTGTAAATATATTTAATCTTTAAATTCCAGTGGTTCCAGGAGGTGAATTTAATAATTAGAAACATTTAATGTTTGAAAAGGGGCCGCAGATTAAATATATTAAATTATTAAGTTCGCGATGGGAGGCTCAAGCCCAGACCTATTTAATATTAAATATATTACATTCTTAAATTCCACTGGTTGCAGGAGGTGAATTTAATAATTAGAAAAATTTAATGTTTGAGAAGGGGCCGCATATTAAATATACAGAACGCGTCGAAATACGGGCCTGCGTTTTTGACTACAAGTCCATACAGCATACAAGTTGTCTTGACCAGCGTGTCTATGTTACCATGTCTAGTGTGCACTGAATTCTGCAAATGTTTACGTGTTGTCTAGTGGCTATAGGAGAGGGGAGGCCTCAG
>BGNK01006553.1:0-25776 GCA_003297005.1 Symbiodinium sp. clade A Y106 | reverse complement strand
TAACAGGACCACACTGGAAGTACGTCTTAGTACAGAGAAAGTTGCGGAAATCGTCTTTCGAGTTGGCGCCAAAGCGCGCACGCACAGAGCGCGCAGGGCCTCCCTAAAAAAAAAACCCACACCTTGGGAACTTCCAGCAGCCCGGGTTTAGGGTCTTCAGTTCAGGGCCTGGGGCGTTTAGGGTTCCCCTAAACCTTAGCAGCCTCAAGCCCTAAACCCCGCCAAACCCCGCAAGCCCAATCCGGTTTAGGGTTTAGGGTTTAGCCACAAAAACCCTAGAACCAGCCCACTTGGAAGCCCAATACACACAGCTATCTAAAGCTTGAATTCCAAAGACTCAGCAACCCCACACCCTAAACCCCTTAACCCTGTTTGGCATAGGTTCAGGATGAGGCTTACCTAGGTGGCTAGAAAAGGGCAGCAGACCGAGTAAGTAGTCGTGGGATCCTTACACGTGTTCTTTTGCACCGAATGGGTTACCCCAGGTTTTGGAACTCGAAGCCCTAATTCTTAAATGGTAATTAACCTTAAACCTTATACTATACCCTAAACCCTCACGGACTAAATCCTAAACCAGAAACCCACAACCCTAAAACCTAAACCTTGCATTCCAGAGGCTCCCGAAGCTCCTAATTGAGGAATGCCCCAAGATCAGATCATAGGGGCCCTAAACACTAAAGCCTAAACCCCAAACCGGGGGGGAGGGGACTAGACGTCCTTAGTTAGCTATTAGTTAGACCCTTATCAGATCCTTATTACGTGTATGTAAGGCCCCCCTACCCCTCCCCCTTGGCCCCCTAAGGGTCCCTATGATCAGTTTCAGGATGCCCACGTCATTTCAGGAGTTGTTACACTAGAGCTACGGCAGGGGATATTACCAACCGGTTTGGGTTCAGGGTTCACCTATATAACACTCGAGACAGGTAATTAAAAGCTCGAAAGCCATCCATCCGACCAGGAGAACCTAAACCTTAACCCTAACTTTAAACTGCTCTTAGGAACTATGTTTTAATTAACCTTGTAATATATCTTAAGGGTGTGAATAATAAGAGTACTGTTTTTGTATTTTGGTTCTAAGGGCGGCTAAGCTAAATTTGTAGAGCAATTATGGCGCTTTAGGGCCCTGGGGTGCTAAACCCCAATTTCTCAGCTACAAAACCTGTCAGGCATGCTCAGCTCTCAATCGCCTGGGAAGCCCTAAACCCCTAAACCCCTAAACCCCTAAACCCTGAACCCTAAACCCCTAACACCTAAACCCCTAAACCCCTAAACCCCTAAACCCTGAACCCTAAACCCCTAAACTCTATTGAACCCGTCAGGCATGTTCCTCTCTCAATCACCTGGGGTTTGCCTTCCACCATATGCCACCGGTGCAGCGGCTGGCGTTCACCTGCAGGCTCGGGCCTTTTGGGCTCATGGGTTTATATAGGGGTTTAAGGCTTTAGGCTTTAGGGTTAAGGCTTTAGAGTTTAGGGCTTAAGGGTTTAAGGCTGTAGGGTTTAGGGTTAAGGCTTTAGGGTTTAGGGCTTAAGGGTTTAAGGCTTCAGGGTTTAGGGTTGGGGTTCATTTGGGCTTGAGGTGTCGGGCTGAGGCTTTGAGGTATGGGGTTGAATTAGGGCTTAGGGTTTTGGGTTTAGGGTTTAGGGCTTAGGGTTTTCACAACTACAGTTTAGAGTTTTGTGTTGGGCGGCTGAGGGTTCAGGGCAGACGGTCCCTCATAGTGGTAGAGGGCGGGAAAACCCTAAAGCCTGGGACTATGAGTTTCCAAAGTATCTGATTTGTAAACCCTTAAACCCTAAACCCTTGGCTCTAAACCCTTAGCTCTACATTGTACTGGGGGCCTTAATAATGACATTCTATTTTGGGCCCTGGGGTTCCTTTAACGGGGGCTGTAAGGGTTAATTACTATAAGGGACCTATAACCTTTAGCCCGAAGTTCTCAGGCCACAACAAACCTTAGCCTGAAGCTCGAGTTAATTACACTGTATGTAACCCTAAGACTCTAAGGACTCATATACTAAGGCTTTTGGGCCCAAAGACCATACTATATAAGGCTTTTGGGCTATTTTGAGCCTTAGGGTAAGAATCTCGGCTCCTGAGTAGTACCCGTTTGCCCTTTTTGCGTCAGGGTCTCTTTATTAAAACCGAGTAGTAGGAAAAAGGGTACCCTATTATAAAGGGGCCACTCAGGAGCCTAGTAATGAATAATGGTTCAGTGGTGGTGTCTCCTTATGTAGTTACGATCCTTCTAAGGAGACGTACTTAACGGACCAAGGGACTTGGAAGTCAATGGCTTCCTCAAAGGGTTGCTTAAAGGGTTACCCTAAGGGCCCAAGCACTCCCTATTTTAGGACTTTGGGGCCTTTATGGGGTACCAAAAACCACCAAAAACCATAAATGAGGACTACTTGGACCCTTGGGGGTTAGGGTTTAGGGTAGGGCTTTGGGGTTCCAAACATTCGGAAACTTAGGAGGCTATATATAGCCTAAGTCTTCCGGTTTGGGGGGTTTGGGTGTGTAGTCTAGGGCTTAGGGTTTGCATTATGGCTATCATCGAGATTCGAATGTAGCGTTCTACAATTTCATGGGTACTTAAACCCGACAAGGAATAAACATGTACATTTTTAATCCTCTCCCAACCATCAACTAGTTTAAGGGTAGGGACTTGGGACTTCCGGCTTCAAGGTTTGGGGAGTTGGAGTTTACGGTGCAGAGGTGTTTTGAACACCCACTATGTCCTGTGTGCCTGAATGGAATCGTGCTACTCCCCAAGCTCTAAACCCTAAACTTTTAAACCCCGAAGCCCGCAAAACCCTAAACCCTGAGCTGGCAGGTATTGTTCCGGCATCAACGCGCGGGATGATGAACGCCCTGGGTTTGAATGGGAATCGTTCCCGCTCCATGGTGAAGTGTTGGGGTTGAGGGTTCAGTGCTAAAAGGGCTGAACTAGGTTCCTGAGCAGTACCCGAACCGAATAGTAGGAACAAGGGTACCCTTATTATAAAGCGGCTACTCAGGAACCTAGGGAATAACAGGGTTTATAGGGGGTTGGGTTTGGATGTCCCTCTTCTTTCAGACCCTTGTGGTTTAAGGGTCTCGATCTCAGATTGTGGGATCGACACCGCAGCTGTTTGCGACCATGTAGTCGGTTCGAGTACATATACCAGACACGGATCCTTGCTGTACGGACCTTCTTCCCCAATCACGCCAGGAGCCCAGGTTCAGGATGCACACATCTTATCGCACGATGATTAAGCCTCTATGAAACCCTGAAACCGAAACCCGGCCAGGGCCCCCTTACGGCATCCCTAATGGTCTACATGATCCTCAGCAGTGGGGGTTTTTAGAACTGCGGGCATAGCCATAAACAACCCTAAACCCTAAACCCTAAACCCTAAACCTAAACCCTAAACCCTAAACCCTAAACCCTAAACCCTAAACCCCGAACCCGAAGCCCAGGGTACTTCTGGGTCTAGGTCCAGGTGTGGCCTGAGCCCTCACCCCGAGACTTTTCCCAAGCTACCCACAGACTCCAACATCCCTCGAGTAAGGAATATATTCCTTAAATCCTAATAGGATCCTACCATAGTAATTTAAGGTATATTCCTTAATTAAGCGGTTTTGGAGTACCTTGCTGAAAAGGAAACAAAGAACAAACGGCTGGGCTCGAACCATTGTCCTGAAGAACTTTCGCGAAACCCTAAGTAAGCCCTGTAAACCTGTAAACCACGAACCCCTAAAGCCTAGACCCCTAACTCTAAACTCCGAAAGCCTAAAGCCTAAACCCGTGAACCCTAAACCACGAACCCCTAAACCCGTAACCCCCAAACCCTAAAGCACCTAGACCCAAAACGCCTAAACCCTATAAGCCCTGGACCCTAAACCCTGAAATCCAAGCTGCCGTGGAAGCCCAAGGTTAGAAGTAGACGGTGACGAGCTGACCTATGTGGTGATTCGCGGCCATCAGCCGCTGTACGGCCATTTCGAGGTTTAGAGTTTGAGGGGTGAGGGTCCCACCTGAGGTTTGAGGCTTTTTTCGCGTTTTGCAAGGGCTGCGTGAGGGCTTTGTGAGGCTTTCTTTCGTGGGTGTAGTGGTTTCCATGATGTGTAGGAGTTTGGGCTTCCGTGAGTTCATTAGGCATATGGCCCCCTGTAGTTCCTTTGTCTATTCTATTTATTGCAGTCTCTATCATAAGGTTTGGGGCTTTGAGAGACCCCCAACTTCCCTAAAACATACCTTAAATACCCACTACTAAGGACCATAAGGGCTCCTTTAAAGGGCCAGTTCTGGGGGGTCCTGGTTAGGGTTTGGGTTTAGGATTGTGGGCTTTGCGGGATTTCGGATTCTGGTGTTGGGATGTTTCGGGCTTGGGGCTTGCTTACACGAGAATAAGCTTAGTAGCTGAGAGGATACACTTTAACATTTTTGGGGATAATATTACCCACTTTAAAACTAAAAGTGTACACTTTTTGGGGCTTATGAACTCAGCAACCAAGTAAGGGTTCCCTTTAATTAAGGGTTCTGCTGGGGATTCCAGCCTTCAGGGTGTAGGGGTTTAGGGTGGACGCCAGAAGCGGAAGTGGTGTTTTTTTTTTTTGCTGTGGCCCCGCCGGGTCTTTTTAGACCCGATGTAGTACCCCAGACATTTTTTGTTATTGTCTAAAAAGACCCGGCGGGGCCNCGTGCCGGCACGGGGCTTCTCCTTCCCCTGCCTTTCCCCGGGGCCGGAGCAAAAAAAAAACACCCTGGGTGGTGTTATTTTTTTTTGCTCTGGCCCCGCCGAAAGGTCGCGGCGCCCAACGGAGCGCAACAAAAAAAAAACACTTTGCACACCCGGGGCCGACAGCAAAAAATTTTCTACAAACCAATGACGCGGAATACGAGCAAAAAGGGGCCACAACAAAAAAAAAAACACCCTGGCCGCCAGAAGCTAGAAGTCGGGATCATCATCGCCATCCTCGTCGTCATAGTCATCGTCATCATCATCATCACCATCATCCACATCCTCATCATCAACATTAACATCAGCAGCACCACCACCCATCATCACCATCGCCCTCAT
Organism: Symbiodinium sp. clade A Y106; assembly: GCA_003297005.1. NCBI lineage: Eukaryota > Dinophyceae > Suessiales > Symbiodiniaceae > Symbiodinium > Symbiodinium sp. clade A. The sequence continues at coordinate 20,713 of BGNK01006553.1, read as the reverse complement.
CATCAGCATCTTCTTCTTCATCAGCACGGAACCCTAAACCCATTACAGAATTCTTTCGGTTTGGGTGTAGAATTCTTTAATAGTGCCTCTACCTTTGGGGAGAAGTGGCTTTGCAACTGCGAATACATGAATGCGATACATACACCCCAAACCCCCCTGAAGTTCCAAAAATACGGATAAAAGAGCAGAATACCGCATACGATATAGCCTTACTATAATACCTCTCCAGACCGTCATCCCAGCGGTACTAATAACCCAAGTGCGGATACCGAAAATCCCCAGTCAAGGATCCTGGGCGTGAGCGTCGAGGGGCCGAGACCAGAAGTCCGAAATCTGCAGTACATGTTCGGCAGCCTGGAGGAAACACGGTGCAACTTGCAGGTGTTTTTTGATTAAGGGTTGAAGTTCTTGTTGACTATAGAGGTTTCAGGGTTTAGGGTTGTAGCTTTATGCAAGGATATTCTTTGTGGGGTTCGCACAAATGTCAGGCTTTCTTATGGTTTATGGGAAGGTTTCTTGCAATCGGGTGTCCCTGATGCGTGTGCAAGGGTTTTCGTCAGGCTAACGTCTCAAAAGCTCGCTCAATGCAGGGTTGAACTTACGGTTCTTGCAGTTGTGGTTTGCGGGGTTTCCTCTCTTGTGAGGGTGCTGCCTCTCTTGGTAGAAGGCTGGATTTCGGCTGAGAGAAAAGATCCGCAGAAACGCAACATGAACCGCAAGCCTAAACTTCAAACCTTAGTAACTAGAACAACGTAAGCTCCGAAAGTCCTAAAGATTAGCTGATTAGCCACAAAAATCAAACCCTAAAAGCCCTAAAGGACCCAACCCTTCAAGCCTAAGCCCTAAACCCCTAAACCCTACAACTTAAATCCTAAACCCTTAAACCCCTAAAAGTCAAAACCCCAAGCCCTGAGCCGCAAGCTGCAGGACTGTCGCCAACCAGGAAGATGGTTCGAGTACTGTGCCGACTTGCCGCGGCTGGAGGGAGGCCTGGAGGAGCGGCTTTAGGATCTGTAGAGGTTCCTTTAGGGGATAAAACTCCTTGATTAAGGAATGTACCTTAAACTATAGCAGGATCCCTAGTATGATTTAAGGAATCTTCCTTAATTAAGGGATATTGGAGTCTCTGGGTTGTCAAGTACAGTAGAAGCCAGAAAGTTGGAACATGGCTTTAGGAGGATTAGTGCTAGGATCCTCTATACTTGACCTTAAGGGCACGAGGACAGTCATGTTCCAACTTTCTGGCTTCTACTGTAGGATCTGTAGGGGTTCCTTTAAGGGTTCCTTTAGGGGATATACCTTAAACTATAGCAGGATCCCTAGTATGGTTTAAGGAATCTTCCTTAATTAAGGGATATTGGAGTCTCTGGGTTGTCAAGTACAGTAGAAGCCAGAAAGTTGGAACATGGCTTTAGGAGGATTAGTGCTAGGATCCTCTATACTTGACNTTTAAGGAATCTTCCTTAATTAAGGGATATTGGAGTCTCTGGGTTGTCAAGTACAGTAGAAGCCAGAAAGTTGGAACATGGCTTTAGGAGGATTAGTGCTAGGATCCTCTATACTTGACCTTAAGGGCACGAGGACAGTCATGTTCCAACTTTCTGGCTTCTACTGTAGGATCTGTAGGGGTTCCTTTAAGGGTTCCTTTNCTTTAGGAGGATTAGTGCTAGGATCCTCTATACTTGACCTTAAGGGCACGAGGACAGTCATGTTCCAACTTTCTGGCTTCTACTGTAGGATCTGTAGGGGTTCCTTTAAGGGTTCCTTTGAGGGATCTTTAGGGGTTTAGGGTCTTAGGGTTTAGGGTTTTAGGGTCTGGGGTTGAGTGGTTTAGGGTTTAGGGTTTTCGGGTTTTAGAGATAGGGGTCTTATTACCGAACTACTGTAGATGAAAATAAATAGGAGTCTCAATAATTACCAATACATACCAACACTATTCCTCGCTGTTTATACGTGGAAGATCCCAACATCCTCATCACCCAGGCCCCTACATTCGGATTTTGGGAAGCCTTTATATCACAGCATATTATGGGGAACCCTAAACCCTAAACCCTTAAATCGTAAACCAGAGACCTTAAACTCCAAACCCTATGGGGGATACTACTGTTGAATATTCCGACCATGATCTTAGGTGATGGGGTTTAGGGCCTTAGGCGTTTACCCAAAAGGTCATATGTACCGATATAGTAGAATGTAGGGTTTCCATATTAGGAATTACTATTGTGACTTAGGGAGGTATCCCCCATAACCGTACATAGGACCCTTTGGGTTAGAGTTTGGGGATTTAGGGTTCGCGGGCCTTGTGCTTTGAGGGCTTGGGAACTTTGGGTTCGGAGTCTGCGGGTGTTTAGTTTTTTTTTTCTGTTGGTGGCTCTAAAGGGACCTACAGGAACCCAAAACCCTAAACCCTAAACATCCCTAAACCGTATTTTAGGGTTCATGGTTGAAGGCTCCTCTGACTCTGGGCTGTGCTGTTGTCGAAGGATTTGAAAGGCTTGTGGTTGCACAAATGGTTTGGACAGTAACTCCCTGGGTTGTTGATGGCTTTTTACCCCTCTAACCCCAAGGGGTTTAGGTTTAGGGGTTTAGTAAATATTGGGCTTAGGTTTCATTTCGGGTACTCCCTGGACCTCTATAAGTAGCCCTAGCCCCTGGACTTCAAACCGTACACGCCATCCTGAACCCACCCACGCGAAACGCGAGGAGAAGTGCAACGAGACCTATGAGTCGCGCAGCTTCACCATGCCGAACAAGGAGCTGTGTCCTGCGACTTGCCGTCGCTGAATATGGGAGTTTTATACAGGTCCTAATTACTATAGTATATTGTTTCTCAAATCTCGAAGTTTTTATGTATTTTTGTAACCACATATTTGTGTGTTATGTGTATACATGCATGTTTAGTTTAAACATGTGTATGTTCATCGCTATATTTCTGTTGTATTCTATGAATCATTTAATATAGGAGCTTAAATAGTTGCCTATACTATTTGGGGACTCCTTATTATAACTATGGTATAATGGGCCCCAAAGCTCTATTCTAATTATTAAGTCCCCTACATTATAGAACCCTTTTATCGATCCCTCATTGAAGCCATAATAGCAACCCTTCAAGGAATCCTATTCCAATCATTAAGGCCCCTATATTAGTTAGTATTTGAAGCCTTGACCTTTCTCAGGTGACTTGTGGCCACTGCAGGACCAAATGCGAAAATTCAGATCGTGAGAGGTTTCGATGTTCCTTTAACTATAAGGGTACTACAAGGCCCAGGGGACTTAGGGGGTTTGGGGTTTAGGGGTATAGGGTTTAGGGAAGGTTTCGATATGAGGGGTACTTGGAGGCCCGGTGTTGTCGGGTTTAGCCTTCAGCAATTAGGGCCCCAATCAATTTCTGCACTCGGGTTTTAGTTAAAGCCCCACCGCGAAAAGTAAGCCGTCGTAGTTTCAGGTAGAATTTAAGCGCTTCGCTTGTTGGGGTGTGGAATTTCAAGCTTAGGCCAACCCTTTCCACTGACAAATGCCACTATGTTCAGTTTGTTTTTCGGCGCGAGGACATTTTTAGGCTTTCGGGCTTGGGTCGGTTCCTAGACCTAGACCCCCCAACTACCCTCTATTATGCCCCAAATGCCCACTATTAAGGATCATAAGGGCTCCATTACAGGGCCATTGGGGGGTCCTGGTTGTCAGAGGTGTTACGCTCAGGGTTTCGTCGCTCTGTTGTCGGGGCTTCTCTGGGTGTTCCAAGGGAATTACTGTTCCATTCTGACTCTAGAATAAACGCAAGGAAGCGGCTATTCAACAAAATTATGTTGTCTAAGGGTCTTATATGGAGTTTCCGAAAAGTAGGGGTACTCTATTTTGGGGTCCTCATAACAAGGATCCTACTATTTAGGGTACTTTCTTAGGGATCTAAGATTTGCATCCAGTTGCCCACCTGCGACTGGCAGGATGGAGTCAGATGGCAATGCTACAGATGACAACGCCAGCGAAGGCAATTCCACAGAGATGCCTAGCGGCAGAACTTGTCGAAGGCCTCCTTAAATCCTGCGCCCTAAACACTGCACCCTAAGTTGAACTGTTAGTTAGGGTTGCGGAGCGGGCTGTGCTGAGGAACGCCACCACCAAGTTACGCACATCCACGACGACGATGACCACCGCGACAATGACTAGACACTGTGGCTGATAATAGACTCTGCATCATTAATATGTTTACTGGGTGTTTACCGTCCTGGTGTCGCTGACGATGACATGGCTTTTCACCTCGGGTGCGATGATGTCGGTCATAACCATGTTGCTGATGGACGTTGATGTCCTGTGGACGACGGATAATATTGTGATGTTGATGTGTCGATGTTGGTGATGAGACGGTTACTATACTACGGTAATCAGAATCGTTTGAATGGCTACTATCGCCACTCCGAATTGCAAAAGCATGCGGAAACTACATATCCCGCTTGATCCTCTTCGGAGTCTGCTAAGAGTCTTGGAGCAAAGTGAAGCCGTGTGGTGTGCACTCTACACCATACGCAAACCATGACTGACGACGAGGTAGCGAATCTGCCGAAGCTCAGAGATTGCTGCAAAACCAAGCCATATAGTCTCAAGCCCTCAAACCTCGACCCCGAACTTTAAATCCTAAAGCCGAAGCCCAAAATCCCTTTAAATCTTCAAAACAAAGAACCCAGGCATGACGGAGACCAGCTTGACAGCAACGACAGTGACAGAGACGACATCCACCCGGTCGACACTGACACAGACCATCTTGCTTAATTTGGGTGTTTCGTAAAGGGTTTGACTCGGTTTGACTGGTTCTTACCTAGTGTTGTGCGAGTTTCGTAGGGGCTGTATTGGGGTTGGATAGGGAAGGGTTACTATATGGGGCATCATGGCAACTACAATTTTCCTAATTATTACAATGATCTCAAGGGTAACTCAGTCCCAAAGGGTCCCGAGTACCTGTATAGTAGGATGTAGGGTTTCTGTAGTAGGAATTGCTATTATGATTTGGGGAGGTATAACACAAAAGGAACCCCTATAGATCCCGTACAGGAACCCTTAAAGGAACCCCTGTAGATCCCTTGAAGGAGCCCTTAAAGGAACCCTTATAACCCTTCTTCTCTGGGAATGGCTCTTGGGCTTAACCTTAAAGTCCGAAATCCCAACCTAGGTTTCGAGTTTAGGGTGTGGCATTTAGGGTTAGGGTTTCGGGTTTAGGGTATGGCATTTAGGGTTAGGGTTTAGGGTATTGCATTTAGGGTTTGGGTTTAGGGTTTGGGGTTACCCTACTGTCCGAAAAGGACCACGACGACACGGTTGACGAGCACAGCAACAACAACTTCGACCGTCTGGATTTCGGAGCCGATCTCGCAAGCAGAAGAGGACGGAGATCCTCCTTAAGGACGAAATGAACCCTAAAAGGGTTTAAGGTTCATATACCATATAGGGATTCATAGTATATGGGTATAGGGCCCCTACTTTTAAGGGTCATTTGGTCCTCCAGGCTTATAATAAGGACCCTAATCACTCTTCGCGGGAACCGGGTAGACAGAATCAGAAACAGTAGGAGCTGATTCCGAAACCTCACACGCTATCAGTCGCACCTCAAAACCTGGTCTAAAGAAAAGGGATAGGCAAGCCAATAATTAGGTATTAGGGATTAGGTTAGGTGCGCGGGGTATATGGTATATTGTACATGTATTTTCGTTCTCGGTGACACTTGCAGGTCTACTCTACAATACTTATGCCAACATAAAGACCAAGCTGCCCACAACCCCAAGACCACAGTGGCAAAGCTATACAGCCATAGCCCACATCCTAAAACAACTATGTCTTAACGGTCCGAAATTGGCGAAGGAGCTTCTGCAGGAGCTGTTTGCAGAGAACGTCACTCAGGCATGAGGGCTGCACGTTTCCTAGCGACTTCTTGGATTTCCCATAGGATTTCTTCTCATTTTTAAGGTGACATAGAGAAAGAGAAAAAAGCAAGCTTAATTTGGATGATTTCCTACTTTCATTTAGATCTTTCCTCAGTTAGCTGTTCATCCTTCCTTACACCTAAACCTAACATTACAGTTCTCTTCTTGATTACCTTTACCTTTGTCCTACCTTCAGTTCTATTATTAAGGTTTATTGAGATTATATTGTGTGGTCTTCCTGATTTCGTTCTTCTTTTTCATTTATCTTTCCTCATTCTGCTTCATTCCTAAGAAATCCTATCATCCGGATGTGTGAAAGGGAAGATCTACCTTGTGTTTCTCTTTATTTCACTTGGCACATCCGGATCACCCTTGATTCAGTTCACACCTTGATTTCCTTGTTCATTCCATTAGTTTTACCTTTTTACCAATGGCGTGTTCTCCCTTTCGGCTCGCTTCAATTAATAACGAATGGAGTTGGTCTTTCTTCTTCATCGTAATGTAATTCCATTCATTTGTACTTGGCTTATTTAATTTGGGATTTTCTCAGTGTACATTTCCTGTAGTGTGAGAATTTAATGTAACTAAATGAAGTGTAAAGGAATGAACGAATGTAGCGAAAGAGGAACGAGAGAGGGAAATGAGAGAATGGAGTGAAACGAACCTCTTTTCCATGGTGTGTTTTCATTCAGCATAAAAAGCGTGAAACGAAGGAGTGAACGAGTGAGTGAAACGAAAGACGCTCTTAATTTTTTTTACCTTTTATTCGGCTCCCAAAGACCCAAGCTGTTTTTGCCTTGGGCTAGGGTTCCCGTAATGTCTATGTTCCCAGTTGTACCACTTTGCCCCTGTTTATTTGAAGGGCTTCTTGTTAGAACAGAATCACGAGAAAAAAACAGTATATTTTCAAAGGAACACCGTGGAACTTAGAAGATAGTCCGACTTCGCCCACGAAAAAAGCCGACGATTGCACACATTGGTCCAAAGTCCCTAAACCTGCGACCCTGAAAGACCTTAGAAACTAAAAGACCTGGGCCTAAACCGTATGCTCTACCTGAACCCCAAGAACCTACATGATTCAGGCATTTTGTGAGGAATCATACTCAGGACCCCTGAAGACGTAGGATTTCTCGGGTCGAGGTTTCACGACTCGGAAGCCGAAGCAACAAGTGCCACTGCAGGTTTCCTAGGAAGGAGTACTTTAAGGGGACCCTTCTTAAGCCTACTTCTGGCTCTCTTAGACAGGGACCTTGTGGAGAGGGTCTATATCCCCAAGGGTCCCCCTAAACCCGAACCCCCCAAAGTAGGTGAAATAATGGCCCAACACCTATAAAAGGCCATTATTCTACATACTTTTGGGGGTCTAGGGTTTAGGGTTTAAGATTTAGGATTTAGGGTTTAGGGTTTAGGGTAAACCCGAACCACTGCAGGTTGTCACGCGCTCCGAAGCGTCCACCATGCTGGCGCAGCAGATCAGCGTCTCTCCGGACCGACCGGTTTGTGGTTTAAGGTTTTCTGCTGGTAGACTTTACCCTAAGGCTCCATGTACCCATATACAGTAGTATATACTTAGGCTTTAAAGAGGGGTTCCTTTATAGGTACTTGAAGGCCTAAGTGTACACTATATGGCTACATGGAGCCTTAGGGTTATACGCTTCCAATTTTTGGGGGTGACGGGAGTGGTGCATCGTATCCATTTCCCACAATCTGTACAACACCTGTCTTAAAGGCCAACATTCTGGGCAATTGGTTTATGTGGGCACGTGAGATTGCCAGGGGATGTAGACTACGTCTTACGGATTTAGTGCCCGTTACGAGTTCATGCTCCCCTAGAGGCCCAGCCCCTGAACTTTACACCGATCCTTTCCAGCTCCTGAAGTGACATTGCCGCAAGCTGCCACCTTTTTGTTGTGGTTCAAGGTCTAGGCCTAGGCCCCCCAAGCCCTCCCTAGCTACTGTTACGCCCAAGTCTGTGAAGCTGCAGGACGAGGATATTGCCGAGACTCGTGTGCAAGTGCGGGTGGCTGGGCGTCATGAGCTAGGAAGTTAAGCTTTGCGTCCGGCGGGTTCTGGTAGTACAGGGCACCTACTGTAAACCCGATAAACATATAACGCGGACTCTAGACAAAGAAACCCCGGTTTCCGGCCAGGAAGTGTTGGTAAGCTGTCTGGCAACGGCCTTAAGTAGGTTTACTATACAGTAGTATGTATAGTGGCATTAAGTAGTCCTTAGAAACGAAGGATGGTACTACACAATTTTCAGACTTCTATGTAGATCATCAACGGCAAGCTCAGACCTTGGTTTTCGTTTCAACACCCTTCCCAGACCCCCGAAAGGATCGAGAAAGTAGAACTCCGACTTCGGGATTCTATACTACTTTACAGGGTAAAAGCAACCCTAAACCCTGAACCCTAAACCCTAAACCCTAAGAGGAGCCCCCTTAAGGGATCTGCCTCCCGGTGGTCTGGGTAACCCTGAAGATTTGAACATCTGGAGCTCCCGCATCCCATGATATATATATATATGTCAATGTCGCTCAGTGTTCCGAGCACTTTTAATTCGATTTAGGGCTAAGGGTGTAGGGTTTTCGGTTTAGGGTGTAAGGTTTAGGGATTAATTTAATCATCAAGCCCGAAACCCGCGGCACGAACCCCTGCACCCCAGGTCGAGGGAACGTCAGTCTCGGCCGCGATTCCAAAACAGTTGGTGAAGGTGGGCGGGCTCCTACTATAGCGGTCTGAATACTTAGAATAGGATGCCAAAAAGCATTCTAATTGTTGAGGCTTCTACATCATTCCTAAACCTTGCATGCTTAAGGATCCTATCCTTAACGAAAGCCGTTGAGGGTTCCTGTCCAAAGCCACACAAAGGTTTAGGGCTCCAGGTTTAGGTTTTTTTTTAGACCCTGAACCCTAAACCAGCACACCCTAAACCCCTGAAGCCCCTGAACAAGGTCAGTCTAAGATAATGGCTCAATAATTAGCTAGGTTCCTGAGTGGTACCCTTTTGCCCTTTTTGTTGTGGGGCCCCCTTATTAAAACCAACTAGTAGGAAAAAGGGTACCCTTACTACAAAGGAGCTACTCAGCAACCTAGTTAGGAGATTTTGTTGGGGTGGATTTTTAAATTTTAAATGAGACGTGGGATACATAAAGCATGAGTTCTCGTCCCGCTTACTATGTTCACCTGTTCTCTAAGTAAGGTCTTGTGTGCTCTGGGTTCAAATGATGATGGTCTATGGTCCCGCGTTGCCCTTTGGAGTTTGGGTCTGTAGTAGGGCATGGTAGGGCTATACCCCCTGAGCCACAACTTTTTTGAAAGGTTACGCCAACGACCAGCATTTTGCCGCCAGTCTTGGGCCAACAAACCCAGCCACAACTACTTAAAGGCCCAAGGTCAGTTATACGGCTATAATCTTGATACGCCCACTCAGGGGACTTACAACCTCAAATATATCCCTACTTAATGAATAAGTCCCTTGAGTCTTTAATCTCTCCCCACCACGAACCCTTGACCCTGAACCCCAAACCGACAAACTGATCGGCTTTGAACGTAAACCCTTAACCACAAACCCAAATCCCAAACCCTTGGATGTACATTCTTTGTGGATCCCTCAATAGAACCCCACTTCAAGGAACCCTAAATCAAATTCCCTCGAACCCTCAACACTCATCCGAAAATGAAGCCTCGCCGAAGGCACCCTAAACCCTAAATGATAAACTCCTAAACCCTAAACCCTTAAACTCTAGACCCCGAAACCCTTAACCTCAAACCCAGAAAATCTGCTCTGCAGACGGCAAAAGGCCCAAAAAGAAAATAAAACAGAAAATCGATCCCTGGAGGAAGCCGGTGGCAACATCGTCGTTCTGATGGAGGCATCTTCCAGTGTGGACAACGAGCCTTGCTTGGTCCTGGCTTATAGGGTTTAGGGTTTAGGGGTTGACTTTGCCTGAAGCTCAGGTCCAAAGCCCTGAACTTCCCCGTTTTACGCGAACTGCCAAGGGAAACTACCCAGAAGGAAGACTCCGATCCTCTGAAGCTGCGGCACAAAACAGGTAACATAGGGCCTTAATTACCCATATTATTTTGGGGATCCCTTTATATATTTTTAGTATAGAACGTCAAAGCCCTTTTCTAATTATTCTAACTATTAGGACTCCTATATTGCTACGGCATCCTAGCCCCTGTCTCCTCAACCCTCCGTCGTAGTTGAATCCCTATACCCTAGGTCCCTCAGCCTTACCCACTTGCCAAAAGCCCGAAACCTACTACCTCGACTCGTAAATCCAAGATCGAAGTTTCGCTTTGTGGTTTCTGTTCATCAAAACATTTGACTCAACGCTCAACACCGGTTTTAGAGTTTGGTCTGAGGCCTCAGAGCCCATGTTTCTGGGCTTAGCGTGGCAGGGTTGGGGTTTAGGGTTTCAGACTTCAAGGCGTTACGGTTTAGGTGCAGCGTCAGCAGCTTGTTGCTTTGAGCCTGATGGCCTGCAATGGAGAGCCTAAGCCTTGATCCCTCTAATATAAGCCTAGCCTATAAGACCTTAAACCCTAATCCCTGCACGCAGATAAGCCCTAAGCCCAAAATCCTACCCGTAACCTCAAACCCTACGCAAAACTAGTAGGTTTCGACTCCTTAGTTACAGGGTATACGGTATACGCCGTGAAACAGTAGGTGTTTGGATCCCCAGGTAAAAAACCATACCTATAGTCTCCATTGTAGTTCCTTTTCGGGTTACCTAATAGGACCCTAAACATATAGCTGATGAAACCCAAAAGGGAACTACAGCGGAGACAAAAGGTAGGCTCATAATCATAATCAGAGATCTTAGACACACGAACTTTCGCTCTTCTCACCCCATTACTCGGCTCAGGGCTTTAACTGCTGAGGGTTGTGGCACTTTAGGCTAAGGGTGCATTTCTTCCGAAGTTTAGGTTTTGGGGTTTGGGCTCGGTACGTGGGTTTCGGGCATTCCTGCTCTTTGTCAACCCAGTATAGGTTGTTAGGAGATTCTGCACTCTAAAATCTCAACCCTACGCCTTAAACCCTATGGTTCAGATCAGGTAGGGTTCAGCAGGGCTATGCAGGGCTTCAGACTACATCGCATGAAGAGCCGAGGACTTTGTGCAGAATCTGACAAACAACTCGGACACTACGGTGCTGGCTGTGCCAGCCGTATCGGCGACTGGGGAGTATTTGGGGTTTGTTGTGGTTCAGGACTCTAGGCTTTGGGGCTTACAGCAGTTTTTTGAGGATGGGGGGGCTGGGAAAGTGCTGGTCTGTATTCCTCAACCCCGAACACCTAGCTAAATCATAGACCCTGAACCTCGACACCTTAATTGTCCTAGATTTACATTCGAGTGTTTAGGAGTTGAAGGATGATGTATAGAAGTGCTCAGGCGCTGCGACGTATCTCTTTATAAAGATGATGCGGGGTTGAGGGGAAAGACTAGCACGAGGGGCTCGAATAACCAAGAATACCGAGAATGCTATTCCGTTCAGCCGAGGGAATATGAAAGCGCAAATCACCGCTAAGGCGGAACAGAAAACAACTGTACGGCCAACATTCTCGGCTGCCCACGAGCTGCGTTTGCTGTCCAGAAGAAGCCAGCGGTGAAGGAGGAGGTAGAGCCAGCCAATGTCCTCGTTCCAAAGCACGGGACAATCACTGATTTGCCTCCAGCCGAGCTGGTGTCCGGACCAGCGGCAGGAGCACCAGGAGGACATGTGATGCTGGAGTGCTGCCACTGCCACAGCTCCCGCATATTTTTGTGGAGACTCTACGATCTCCAAACTTGCACAATCTGCGAGACGCCCTGTGTGAGCAGCCTCGCAAGGGTGGAGGCTTGAGAGAGCTGCACAGAAAACCTGGCATCGCGGCTTGGTCATTCCCGCGCCAACTTTTCCTTGGTCTCCCTCTCCGAACACGAGTCTAGCAATTGCCGTTCTGCACCGGGCACAGGTGTGATATCACTCGACCTTTGGGGGTGGTCTCTTGACTTTCAAAGGGACAACCACAGAGTCCGACTTTTGGGGTCGATGACCTGTGTGCCGCAGGTTGCCTCACGACATGCTTTGCATAGAGATGTATGTGGGTGAAGACCCGGTCCAAGATGGGTGTCTGCTCCGAAGGAGCCATACTGGGGTGGTCGCCACACTGTGATACCTTGATGCACGCCGCTCTGATGGCTGAGACCGTGAACGACACGGTTACGGTTTAGGGTTTCGGATTAATTAAGGGGGAAGACTCACACGAGGGTCTTGAACAACTAAGAATACTATTCGTCAGGGCTCTTCGGAGTTTAGGGCTCAGTATTCAAAGGCTTCATATATGGTCAGAAGTTCTGGGTTTGAAACTGAAAGGATTTGGGGTGTTGATTTGGGACCTAGGATTATCCGGATATAGAGTTCTTTTTGGCAGGACAGCTGTCCGTAAAAAGCTCTTTTTTTGTTAAAGGGGGTGGATGTGAGTTTAGGGAGAGAAAAATGTCCCTAAACCCTAAACCGTGGTTGCCTGGATTGGGCTCTTGGCTTGTGATTTTGTTCGAGTCTCGGTGGCTCTTCGGCTCGGCGCTCGGAGAAACCCAGAATGTGCAACTCCTAAACCCTAAACCCTAAGCCCTAATCAGGGTTTTACCCCAAGGGTCCAAAGGATTCAGGTCTAGGATAGTAGTTATGTAGGTTAGGATTTTGGAGAGTATATGATTATTAGGTACTTGGACCCTTGGGGTAGGGTTTGGGGTTTTGGGCTACTTTAGGGTTTACGGTTGTAGGGTTTAGGCTTTTTGGGGTTTAGGCTTCAAGGTTTGGTGTTTTAGGGATCAGGGTTTCAGGGCTTATAGGGTTTAAGGCCATTCAACTCCTGAACCTCGACTTTCATCCTCATTCTGAAAGTACGAAGCTTCACTTCGAACCTTATATTCCCAAACCCTACACCACAAAGCCTTAAATCCTATATACCAATGACCCAAAGCTTAATTCTCATGTTCGGATCCTCAAACTTTCTCTCAAAACCCTAAACCTAATCCCTAAACCCTTAACTCCTAAATGATGCTGAGGTGAAGCTGTGGGCAGGTGCCATCGTCGCGGTGCGAGATCTCGCAGCGCCCCTCCCAAATGGGCTTTGGGGACTAAGCGTCTAAGGCCAAGGGTGTATGGCTTCTTGTGGTTAACAGGACCCTAAACCCAAAACCCTAAACCTTGAACCTTATGAGATCTCCAAGTATATATGCCCCTAAGGCAGAGTATAGGGAATCCCAGCACTAGTCGTCCGTATCTCATGCAATGCGACTAGAAGATTACAAAATGAAGACGACGAGAGAGCACCCGAGAGAGCGAGAGAGAGAGGGAGAGAGAGAGCCAGAGAGTCAGAGAGAGGCAGAGACGGAGAGAGGCAGAGGGGGAGGGAGAGGGGGAGGGAGGGCTTCTGCGGCTGTGGAGTTTTGCTGTTAAGCTAGGTCTTGACATCAAGACTTGAGCCACGAATGTTAGATCTTACACCCCAAGTGCTGAAGCCCAAAGCGCCCTGCAGCCGAAGGATCCTCAAACCCCAGATGAAACGAAGACACCGAATTCTAATGGAGGGGCCTTAATAATTTGAATAGGGTTTGGGGGCCCATTATACTGCAATTATAATTAGGAACCCCCAAAATAGTATAGGTAATTCTTAGCTTAAGGCCCCTACATTAGGCAAAGGCGCCGTGAATTTGTCGGGTTTCGTAGTGCATGCGGCCAATCCCCCCTCCCCCCGGCCAAGCCCTTGTCCAATTGCTCAGATGCCTCCAATATATACACACATATATATACACACACATACAGAAAAGGAAATAAGTAAACACAGATGAATAGACAACACACATACATACATGCATGCATGCATGCATGCATGCATGCATGCATGCATACATACATACATACATACATACACATATGACTTCGAACAGCTAGACCGATAGCCTTGTCAGACCCGAAGACGGTGATCGATCACCCTAAACCTCAAAAGTCCTAGATAGTAACGCCCCTATAAGCACTACCCTTAACCGCTAAACCCTAAACCCTAAAACCCTAAAGCCCTAAACCCTGAACCCTGAACCTTTGACACACCATTTTGCAAAACTCCCCAGGAGCCGATCCTGATTACCTTGTCCGAGGAGGCCATGCCAAATGCGGCGACTTGGTCATATTTGGAGCCGTCTAGGGGTTTAGGGGTTCCAGGACCCCTCAAGGGCCTTTGAATAGAGTCCTTATGATCCTAAAGCCTTAAACCCCTATACCCTAAACCCTCTTTTGAGTAATGTCTTGCTTCTAGGGGTTTCTTGGCCGCTACGGAAGCTCTGAACTCAAGCCTCTGAGCCCTAAACCCTCAAATGTTTTCAACCCTAGCCTAGAGAATCATCCTTGCATCCCAAAATCCCAAAACCCAAATCCCTGAACCCTGGCGTACAAAGAGACCGTCATCCTAACTTTAAAAAGAAAAAGAACCCTAAATCCGAATTCCCACCACCCAACCACCCGATTAGGGACATCTTTCGGCTGTCTCTCAGCTGAAGGGCCCCAATCCCGAAACCCCTAGACCCCAAACCCTTAACCCCAAACCGTAAACAGATCCCTGCATCAAAACTTAACCCCTACACTCACTAATTAAACCCCAAACCCCAAACCTTATCCATAAACCCTAAACCTCAAGCCCTGAACACTAAAAACGTATAGACGCTATACATCCCAAACCCTAACCCCAAACCCGTAACCCGGCCTTACACCCTTCATTTCTAAACCCTAAACCCTTATACACCCTAAACCCCAATACACCCTAAACCCCCAAACGGCAAGCTCCCAGATCTCAGGAATGTGTCTTCTGGAACGAGACGGAGCAGCAGTGGTCAACGGCAGGGTTGACGACAGTCCAAGGAGCCGCAGTTGCCCCCTACTTTCTCGTTTAGGATTTGGGGGGGGTGGGGGTGGNATTGTTTATGGGTCTAGAATTGACATATTGTTCTGGACATGTTGTTCAAAGCATGTTATAGATTACAATGGCTTGTTGGGAGGCTTGTTTTTTTGGGTGCAGGGTTTTGGGCGTAAGGGGGGCGGGGTCTGTGTCTGTTGATGATACTCTGTTGAGTTAGCGAGTCCTTGGGGGTTCTGTGGGGTGTACGGCATACGGGTTCTACATGTTTCCTAGAAAGGTGCGACAATGGTGCGGTTAGGGTTAAGTGTTCAGGGTTTAAGGTTTAGGCTTCAGGATGCAATGGTTTATGTCAATGTGGGTACAGTGTCAAGGGTGATGCATACAATAATACTGTAGGGCATTGGGTCTAGGGTTCAGGGTCACTTTAGTGTTCGAGACTTAGCTCAAACTATTGAGTGGCCCGTGTTAGGATATGGAGCTCATTCCTTCGTGTGGCTCATTCGGCTCTGTTTTGGGTATGAAGGTTGAGGCTTTAAAGTGTTTTCGAGTGTGGTGGCATTCAGAAACCCTAAACCCTACTAAACCCTAAACCCAGGGTTGGGAGCTTAGGCTTCGGCTTGTTTTTTTTTTTGTTTCTGGTCTATGGTGTTGGAAGTACCCTGGGCTTTGGAGTACCATACTTTAATACCTGTTTTCTTATAGGAACCATTATGAAATACAAGTTTATACTTTTTTCTCCCTGGTTACTTAAAAGCCCAGTACCCATAGGGCCATACCCAACCCCCTTTTTTGCGATACCAGTCAGATCCTGGCCATAAAAGGAGATAGGTTGAAAAGGGGGGGAGGGCCCGGTATGACCCTCTAGGTTAGGTAGAGCCTGGGTTTCTAGGGTGTAGGCAGCAAAGAATCTTAGCTTTGGGGCTGAGGCTTTAGGGTGTGTTAGGCGGCTTCTTGAGCTAAAGGTCCACATGCCAAAAAAGTAGAGTGTTAGATACCAAGAACCATTCAGTGTATAGACGCAACTATTTGGGTCCGGGGAAGACGATAGCCGGGGTTGCAAGCATCCACAATGAGTTGCTTTCCCATGTACAACCGCAGCTGTGGAAGTACATGCCCAGCCACCCCGACTGCAGCCAAGCCTGAAATTACTACTAAGTTCCTTGATCCTCCCCAACAGCTAGATGTGTAGACCTAAGCCACCGTTTACCTTTCTTGGGGAGGACATAGAGTCCCGCAGGGTGCCGGGACTAAATCCTAATCGCGAGTAAGCTGGACCATGACTGATAGCCCCAGTTGAAACCATGCGAACCCTAAACCCTAAACCCTAAACCCTACTTACATGTCCCTACTCTAAGGGTCCAACAGCCCGAATTGTATACTCTGAACGGGTTTCGGGTACCTAAAACCCCTACTTGGACCCTCCTTTCCAATCCCCAAAGCAATGAATCCTGAAATCTAAACCGTGAGCCCTGAATCCTAAACCTGCGATCTTTTGAGTGCCTGGAAGTTCGTCCCTTGCGCAGCAGGAGGGACGGGTCTCGTTTGTTCCACCACGCCTTTTGGCTTTGCTTTGGCTCAGTTCACGTTTTGCGGTTTAGGTTTCGGGTTTAGGGTCTAAGTTTAGGGTGTTGGCATCATGTTTTCTTTCATTGTGTTTAGGCAGTTATTAATTGAGTACTTTGGATTCCTGGGCAGGTGTTGAGATGGGGCATATTCGTATCCCTAAACCCTAAACCCTAAACCGACAGTCCAGGTGGAGGGACTTCGATTTACTTGCTCGGGCGTCTGCAACCCGAACGAGCTTTGCGGCGGTTGACTTGAAGTGAAATTGTGATTACTGTTATCTCCGGGGATCTCGACAAGTATGCAGTGTAGTCACCAAACTATAGTAGACAAGCTGCACCTAGCCTCAGATCCAGAATCTCTGGGGTTTGAGTTTTTTGCGGAGTGCTCGTCGAACAACTTTAAACCCCAACCAATTCCTCGCAACCACTAGCCTCCAATCCTCAACCCAAACCCTACACCCCTAGACCCCAAACCCGAAACACCTAACCCTGATAGCCTGAAGCCAGTAGCCCCTAAACCCTTAAACACCTGAGGCACTTGTCCATCTTCAGCGCCATTCTACGGCAGCTTGAGTGTCTGAACATTCAGGCAAAGGGGCGAGATCAGGGGCTGTGGGACGTTGAGACAAATCCCAACTTTACTGACTGCAGGGAGTGAGGGAATAGAGCCTTATGGTAGCCCGTGAAACCCGTTCCCCCGTTGCCTACCAAGTACCAGGAAGTTTAGGGTTTGGCAAAGCTCCAGTTTCTTCGTCTTCGTACGGGGCCGCCTGCCGCTTCTATTTCGATCAGGAACCCAGACCCAAACATCCCAAGAGGGGCGAGGCGGGGAGTCTGGGACATCTGAGGTGCTGTTTAGGTCCTTATACGACGCCTGCAGCGCCTTTTCTGGCTCTTCGCCCCCGGGGATGCAGAATTCTGAGATCGTCAACACCCAAAGACCCTGGCTAAGATCCATACCCATGACTGGCGATGAGGGCTTAGGGGTTCAGGTTTACGGCTTGGGATTCCGAGCCTTAAGCCCTAAATCCGAAGCCCTGAGGCCTCATCCCTGAGTCCGCTGTCATAGGTAAAACAAACCCTAAACCTTAGGATTTATGGTTTAGGGTTTAGGGTTCAGGGTTTAGGGTTTAGGGTCATCCCTAAACCCCTAAACCTTATAGTAGAAGCCAGAAAGTTGGAACATCAATATCCTCATGCCCTTAAGGTAGAGTATAGGGGATCCTAGCACCAATCCTCCTAAACCCATGTTCCAACTTTCTGGGGTTCACTGTACCTTTGGTTAGTAGGGAATGGAGGAATGGGGTACAATTATAACTACTATTACTACCATTCTTCCATTCCCTACCCAGAGGGTCCCACATACACTACCATTATGGAATTATGTCCCCAAATCCAAAATAGGGATGGTTTTTTGGGGGCCTAATTCCATAGGTAGTGTATATGGACCCTCTGGGCTAGTAACCAAAGGTAGGAAACCGGTGCAGGTCTTGTCGGCAGCCGGCTTGGAGATGGCCTCGGCGGTAGAGTGGACCGACAAACCTTCTGCGATTCTGCTCTACGCTGTGATGGCTCCTGTGCGAAGTTTGGGTTTAGGGGTTTAGGGTTTAGGGTTTAGGGTTTAGGGTCAGGTTCAGCAAAATCGGGCAGCCTAATCATAGACCTCCAAACAGTAGCATGGTTCAGAGGTGGCTCCTGGATACGGTTTGTCGGTTCCCAGTGGTGACTTACGGATTCTTGTCATAATTCCCTCCCTGTTTAAAGACCACAGCGGTTTGAGAAACCGCCATATGAGAGCTCATATAGTCAGAAACATGAGAATGAACAACCTTCACAAGGGCTCCTTTACAGGCTACTCCAAGGACCTTTCGGGGCTCCTTTCAGGGCTCGTTTCGGGGGGACTAGGGCTTTGAGGTACTCCTGAGAAGGGTTCAGGGTTCAGTGTTAAGGCAAAAAGGGAGTTCACGAGACTAGAGTTGAGAGGGCAGGGCCGACCGTCACGTCATCGTCAGGGTCATCGCCCTCATCATCCTCATCAGTCTCAGCATCATCAGGTCGTCACTTTATCCGACTTTATCCTTTGCCCGTCAATCCTTCAACTTAAGCATAATTCTTTTCACATGCTCAACTCAGATCCTATAATTACCGGAGAAGGAGCCAGCCATAGGCGTTTTTCGGAGTCCCTATTCGCGCAACCGTCAGAACACCAGTGGCAGAAACTGTGAACAGCAGTAGCAGCAGGAATTACCATCGCAGCTTCGATTGTCACCACTCCAATCACAACGACATCAACGAGTTTGCGTCAGGTTGGACCACAGCCGGGGATACAACAACACAAGTATAGAGTTATGGGCAAGTAGGCTCAAAGCGATTACGATGACGGCTTCCGGCATGAAGGCCAAAGTCAATTTGATGATTTTAGGGTTTAGGGTTTACTGTCATGCCGACGTGGGTCCTAGACCATTCACTTACATTCTACACCGTTACAGCTAAACCCTAACCCTCAAACTCTTATCCCTAAAACCCCAAACCCTAGACCCTTAAATCCTAAATCTCAAAAGCCTGAACCCAACCCCAAACACGAAACCGTAAACAGGGATAGCTCCCTCCCCATTCTTAGCTGAAATCGAAGCCAAATGCTCCACCGGCCAACCAGGTTTTCTGGCTATCGCTGATGGTGACCTGGCTTCTTTTTTGTGGATGGGGCCGGGTTTTTCAGGCTTCGTGCGTTGGGTTTCGGTAGACCATGGAATATGGATGCGTGATATGGAGGTATGAAGAATTAAGGAATAATAGCATCCTCCTGTAAAGCCCTGCTAAACCCCCTGTAAGACCCTAATCATTCAATTTTCGTTGGCCCCTTTGATCTTTTTCGATCTCTTGAAGGAACCCTGAAAGGAGCCCAAAAAGGAAGCCTCAACCCTTAACCCCTTTAAAGAGACCCTAAACCCTAAACCGCTTTAAAGGGACCCTAAACCCTACACCACCTTTCAAGGAACCCAGCCCTATACCGTAGAATTCCTGCCGAGCAAGGTCTTCGCCTGGCGCCGGGACCTGCTTTACTTGCAGGACTTGTCCTTATTCACGGGTTTAGTGCTTTTTGGGGGGGTTTGGGGTTAAGTTTGGGGTTTTGGGGGTTCCATTAAGTTCCTTTAAGGGATTCATAAGGGTTTAGTGTTTCTGACGTTTAGGCCTTTTTGGGGGTTTGGGGTTGTAGGGTTATGTTTAGGGTTTTTGGGGTTAGGGTTCTTGGGGAGGGGATTGAGGGTTTTGGGTTTCAGTTTTAAAGGGTTAGGGTCCTTATGGCTTTTTTGGGGGTTTTGGGTTTTGGGTACAGTTATGTTTGGGGTTTTTGGTGTTCCATTCGGGTTTCATAAGGGTTTAGTGTTTCTGGGGTTTAGGGCTATTTTTGGTGGTTTTGGGTTTTAGGGTTATGTTTAGGGCTTTTGGGGTTTAGGGTTTAGGGTTCTTGGGGGGGTTGAGGGTTTGGGGTTTTAGTAACTTTGTGTGTTAAAGGTTTAGGGCTCTTGGTTCCCTTTAAGGTCCGCTAAGGGATCTGTCAGGGTTTAGTGTTTTGGAGAGTCGCTCAAGGCTTTTATGAGGGACCATATCAGGCTCAGGGGTTCAGGTCCTTTACGGATTATTTAAACCCAGAGGGTCCATATACACTACTATTATGGAATTAGGCACAAAAAACCATAATGGTCCGTAATGGTAGTGTAATGGACCCTCTGGGAAAGGGTTCGTTCACGGGAGCCGTAAGGCAGCTGATAAGAGTTTGCTGTTTACTATGGGGGCCTGAATAATTACCAATACTATTTTGGGGGTTCCTTTTTATAACTATATAGTATAATGGGCCCCGAAACCCTATTCTAATTATTAAGGCCCTTATATTAATTTGTTTGAGGCCTCGGGTTCATGGCACGGTTTAGGAATCGGGGTTTAGGATGTAGTGGTAAACTCTAAATCCTAACACCTAAACACCGCTAATCCTTAAACCCTAAGCCCCTAAACCCTAAAGCTCCAGGGTTTTAGGTTTATAGTGGTAAACCTAAACCCTGCTCCTTAGACCAGGAATTAGGGTTCCAGGGTTGTAGGACTTCGGTTGATCTACTTTTAGTTGGGTCCCAGGCCTTGATCTATAAAGCCGAAGCCCAGAACCCGAAACCCCGTAAACCCAAACGTGGGGCGCCTAATGACTAATTGCCTATGTGTTGAAGGCTGTTTGGTACTGAATGCTGCGCATGTCTTTGCAGGCATGAAGCTTCTGAAGTCAGCATGTGCTAGGCATTGTGCAAGGCAGTGCATGTCGAAGAACATATGCAAGCCG
>BGNK01006552.1:1770-21518 GCA_003297005.1 Symbiodinium sp. clade A Y106 | reverse complement strand
ACATTTCAACAAGACGTGTCAGTCAACTCATTCAGGTTCGACGTGAGCACACAGTCAACGGCAACACTGTGCCCTTCCAATCAAAAACCAACTTTTCCTAGGGAAAACCAAAAAAACCATCTTTTGAGACACTATGCGGCCAGACACCAAAAATATGGTTTTTTTTGTTTTCCCTAGGAAAAAGATGGTTTTGGACAGGAAAACCAAGTTTTTCCTAGGAAAAAGAAGGTTTTGGGAAGGAAAACCAACTTTTTCCTAGGAAAAAGATGGTTTGGGCGTGAAAAACCAACTTTTTCAAAAGGTTTTGGGATGGAAAACCATCTTTTTCCTAGGGAAAACCAAAAAAAACCAAAACAAACCATCTTTTGAGACACTATGCGGCCAGACACCAAAAAGATTGTTTTTTTGTTTCCCTAGGAAAAAGATGGTTTTGGACAGGAAATCCAATTTTTTCCTAGGAAAAAGATGGTTTTGGACAGGAAAACCAACTTTTTCCTGGAAAAAGATGGTTTTGGACAGGAAAACCAACTTTTTCCTAGGAAAAATATGGTTTGGGCGTGAAAAACCAACTTTTTCCTAGGAAAAAGATGGTTTTGGCGTGAAAAACCTTTTTTTTCCTAGGGAAAACCAAAAAAACCATCTTTTTGGTGTCTGGCCGCATAGTGTCTCAAAAGATGGTTTTTTTGGTTTTCCCTAGGAAAGAAAAAGTTGGTTTTCCTTCCCCAAACCATCTTTTGTCCTAGGAAAAAGTTGGTTTTCCCGTCCAAAACCATCTTTTTCCTAGGGAAAACTAAAAAAAACATCTTTTTGGTGTCTGGCCGCATAGTGTCTCAAAAGATGGTTTTTTTGGTTTTCTCTAGGAAAAAGTTGGTTTTCCTTTCCAAAACCATCTTTTGCCCAGGAAAAAGTTGGTTTTTCACGCCAAAACCACCTTTTTCCTGAGAAATCTCGGTATTTCACTCGAAGACCAAGCTTTTCCTAGCAAAGAGTGTGCATTTCATGTGTTGTTTGCGCGCGTTACGAATTAGTGCTGTCAATATAAGGTTCCAACGTCATCACTATTGCGATTCGAGTCCGCTTAGCGTCACTACTATACAATAGACCGGGTAATAACCAGGACATTATTCGGATCAGTTTTGGCGTTTTTGGGTTTGGTGCTTAGTGTTTTGGGTTTAAGGCTAGGGTTTTTTGGGCTTGGGGCAGGGTTTTGGGTTTGGGGCTTAGGGTTTTTGGTTTCGGGCTTAGGGTTTTTGGGTTTAGGGCTTTGGGATTTTGGGCTTGAGGTCTCAGGGTCTTGGTGTTTAGGGTTTAGGGCTTTGTGTTTGGGCTTAGGGTTTCGGGGTGTGGGTCTAGTGTTTGGGTTTGGGGCTTAGGGTTTTTGGGTTGGGGGCTTAGGGTTTTTGGGTTTGGGGGCTTAGGGTTTTTGGGCTTGGGGGGGGTTGGGGTTTTGGTTTTTTTTTTTTGAACGCCTTTTTCCCCCTAGCAGTTAAGGTCGGCGGAATCCACATTGTGGAAAGCACTGTACAGAAAACTCACTGAAAAGCACCGGCATTGACTAAGGTTCCTTGCAAACACTCACTGCGGCCGTCACGGCTGTGGATGACTTCCAACCCCTGGTTCGACTCCCGAAGCTTCCTCTGGTTCAAGCACTATCACTGACTGTAGGACCCCCTTGCACATGCTCCACCGGCACGTCCCACACGACCATATCAGTCAAGGACTCCCTCACCGAGCTCGACATGCCATGCGCTCGCATCGCCTGGAAAGGCACCAACCAGACCTCTCCGTAGCGTTCCACAACACCCTGGTCCGAAGTGTGGCCACTGCACCAGCCCCGAAAGACCGCCTGCACCACAGAGAACGGAATGCGAAGAGGTAGACACACAGAAGAGCTCACCGGTATAGCTGGAGCCTCTACCCCTTCACGCCCTGCCGACATGTCCAGCTCTTGCTCCAGCAGGGGGCTCAGGGTTTTGGGTTTCGGGCTTAGTATTTGGGTTTTGGGGCAGGGTTTTGGGTTCTGGGCCGTGGGTTGTTGGGTTTAGCGCTTAGGGTTTTGGTCTGGGCTTAGGTTTTTTGGTGTTGGGGCTTGGAGTTTGCGTTTCGAGTAGAAAAGTTTTTTTGGTTTGGGGACTTAGGGCCTGGGTTTGGGGCTTAGCATTTTGGTTTCGGGCTTAGGATTTTTGGGTTTGAGGCTTACGGCTTTGGGATTGGGGCTTAGAGCTTTTGGGCTTTAGGGCTCAGGGTTTTGGTGTTTAGGGCTTAGGGCTTTGTGTTTGGGCTTAGGGTTTTGGGGCTTGGGTCTAGTGTTTCAGGTTTGGGGCTTAGGGTTTTTGGGTTTGGGGCTTAGGGTTTTGGGTTTGGGGCTTAGGGTTTTGAGTTTAGGGCTAAGGGTTTTGGGGTTTAGGATGCAAAAAACAACAAAAATCATAACAAAATCCTTAAAAGGACCAAAGTGTATACACTTTCGGCCGGAAGCGTATACACTTTCGCCGGAAGTGTATACCAAAAATCCTAAGCCCAAAACCCAAAACCGTAAGCCCCAAACCCAAAAACCCTAAGCCGCAAACCCAAAACACTAGACCCAAACCCCAAAACCCTAAGCCCAAACACAAAACCCTAAGCCCTAAACACCAAAACCCTGAGCCCTAAAGCCCAAAAGCTCTAAGCCCCAATCCCAAAGCNCAAACCCCAAAACCCTAAGCCCAAACACAAAACCCTAAGCCCTAAACACCAAAACCCTGAGCCCTAAAGCCCAAAAGCTCTAAGCCCCAATCCCAAAGCCGTAAGCCTTAAACCCAAAATCCTAAGCCCGAAACCAAAACGCTAAGCCCCAAACCCAAGACCCAAAGGGCCCTAAGTCCCCAAACCAAAAAAAACTTTTCTACCCGAAACCCACCAAGCCCCAACACCAAAAAACCTAAGCCCAGACCAAAACCCTAAGCGCTAAACCCAACAACCCAAAGCCCAGAACCCAAAACCCTGCCCCAAAACCCAAATCCTAAGCCCGAAACCCAAAACCCTNCCTAAGCCCAGACCAAAACCCTAAGCGCTAAACCCAACAACCCAAAGCCCAGAACCCAAAACCCTGCCCCAAAACCCAAATCCTAAGCCCGAAACCCAAAACCCTGAGCCCCAAACCCAGAACCCTGACCCCCCAAGCCCAAAAACCCTAAGCCCCTAACCCAAAACACTAAGCCCCACAAACCCAAAAATCCTAAGCCCCAAACCCAAAACCCTAAGCCCCAAACCCAAAAACCCTAAGCCCCAAACCTGAAACACTAGACCCAAGCCGCTCAAGCCCCAAAACCCTAAGCCCAAACACAAAACCCTAAGCCCTAAACACCAAAACCCTGAGCCCTAAAGCCCAAAAGCTCTAAGCCCCAATCCCAAAGCCGTAAGCCCTAAACCCAAAAATCCTAAGCCCGAAACCAAAACGCTAGCCCCCAAATCCAAGACCCAAAGGCCCTAAGTCCCCAAACCTAAAAAAAAATCCTACCCGAAACCCAAACCCCAAGCCCCAACACCAAAAAACCTAAGCCCAGACCAAAAGCCTAAGGCTAAACCCAACAACCCAAAGCCCAGAACCCAAAACCCTGCCCCTAAACACCAAAACCCTGAGACCTCAAACCCAAAAACCGACAGCCCTAAACCCAAAAACCCTAAGCCCGAAACCAAAAACCCTAAGCCCCAAACCCAAAACCCTGCCCCAAGCCCAAAAACCCTAAGTCCTAAACCCAAAACCCTGCCCCAAGCCCAAAAACCCTAGCCTTAAACCCAAAACACTAAGCACCAAACCCAACAACACTAAACCCCAAACCCAAAACACTAGACCCTAAACATCAAAACCCTAAGCCCGAAACCCAAAACCCTAAGCCATAAACCCCAAAACCACCCGAAACCCTAAGCCCGAAACCCCAAAACCCTACTGTAAGCTCAAAACCAGGGTTTCGGGCGTAGGGTTTAGGATTGGGGCTTTGGGCCTAGGGTTTTGAGGTTTGGGCTTATAGGTTTTTGGGGCTTAGGGCTTAGGGTTATGGGTTGGGGGCTCAGGGTTTGGGGTTTGGGGCTTATGGTGTTTTGGGTTTCGGGATTAGGGTTTGGGGTTGGGGCTTAGGGTGTTTGGTTTGGGGCTTAGGTTTGTGGGTTGGGAGTTTAGATTCTTTACAAAACATTAAGAGCTTTGGAAGCAACCAAGACTGTTTTCCAAAAAACCTAGAGATTTTTGGTTACGAAATCTTTATTTCGGGAAAACTTAGATATTTTTAGCAAAAGAAACTTTTTGTCAACAAATCGCACACCTTCACCAAACCCAAGTCGAAAGTTTTTTGTAAAAGCATGAAGCTATACAGCCAGGAGATGCACCAACATGTGGGGAATCTCTGCCAACAACCACATCTGTCACTCTAAACCACCATTGTATTTTCTAGGTTTTAGATCTCTGCATATCTCCTTGCCCCCTAAACCCTCAACCCTATGTGTCTCTCTTTAATTGTTTCTTTACGTCTGTCTTTCTTTTTTCCTCCACGACGACGAAAAGCCGCAAAATCATAACCGATTCCACACATATCTCGGCACATCTTGCCAGTGCATCGCATTTAGAAACTTGCTTTTGGTTGCTTTGCAGAAATTTTACACTACCAAAATTTACGCAAAAGTGTAATTTTTTTTACACACCAAAAACGAGTATAAATATTTTACACCACGTTTGCGTGTAATTTACCCCCGTGTGTAAAATTATACCCAAAAGATCTTACAGGTATGTATGTGTATGGCTGTTTCAAGCACATTTTTTCGTGCTTGCGGCTGAATTTTTACTCCCCAAATTTACTCCCCAAAATTACTCTCCAAAATTTGTTCCCCAAATTTACTCGCATGTGAGTAAACTTACTCCCCAAATTTACTCGCATGCGAGTAAATTTACTCCCCAAATTTACTCGCATGTGTGAGTAAATTTGCTCCCCAAATTTACTCGCATGTGAGTAAATTTACTCCCCAAAATCTACTCGCATGCGAATAAATTTTTGCGAGTAAATTTTTGTCCGAATAACTTTTTTATTCACGATTTTCGGCTAAGTTCGTTTTGCGAGTAATTTTATTCGCATCGGATCTCCCAGGCAGCTCGGCCAGGAGCGTCTCAGAGTGCTGGCCGGGCGTCGCAGCGGCGGTCCTCTTCTTGACGCACTCCCAGTTGTGGCCGCCGGGAAGCTTTCGATCGTCGTCGGGGATGTGTACCTCCCGTCGGATCTCGGTCGCCAGCCAGGACCCCGCCTGATCTCGCCGATCATCTCGAAGCTGTTTGTGAGGTCTTCCTTCATGCCGGCGACGTCGGGGTAGCCGACGGCCTCGAGCAGGCGGAGGAGTACTGGAATCTGTGTCGGCCTGGTCTTGCCCGGTGGTCGTGTAAGTGGCCTTGACGGGCGCCGACCTCGCCGCCATCCAAGCCTCCATGTCCTCCTGGGCGTCGTCGACCATTTGGCGGATCTCCTCCAGGACCACAAGCGCGGAATCCAAACGACGTCGTGTCGCCAGTGTTCCCAAAGGACCAGCACTCGTTCTAGTGCCGGTTCGTCGCCTCCGCCGCCGTGGCCATGGTGAGCAGTGAGCACCACCAGGATGTCCAGCAGTCGTCGGGCCTCACACCAGTGCCAACAGCTTCTCCTTGACGTCCAACGGTATGATGTGGAGCTTGCCGGCGGCTTCGTGCATCATGGCCTCCTCGGTGCAGACCTGGTCTTGGCCCGCTCCGGGAGCTTCGGTCCTTCTCCACTGTCGCCAGCCTTGATCCTGGCAGTCGTCGAGGTCGTTGGGTCGCCAGCGGGCGCGGGTAGTCTCCCAGGCCACCGGCGCCTCGGCGTCGGCCACCTTGTGGGTGGTTGCGGAACGGCTGAAAGATCTTCGCGTCGACCTCGGCCCAGGCCCAGCGTCGCCGTCCGGTTGAGCGACCGGGCCTCCAAGTACTCCAGCATATCCGGGCCCGCGCCGGCCGCAGCCGCCAGGTCGGCAAAGGGGGTCAGGGAGTCGGTGTTCTCGTTACCTGCGGCTGCGGCGCCCGCTCGGACGGCGAAGAAGAGGGCCGGCCCAGATCAATAGACGACATGACCGTCACGGGCGGCGGCGGTCTAGAGCCAAGCTGCTTGAGGCAACGTAAAACCCACAAATATCGGAAATAACAAGACGACGGCACGACGACATGACTGAAAGCATACAGAGAAGTGTCGCCGCTGCGCGAGGGCTTCACCAGCCGGAGAGGAAGGCGACCTCTGAAAAGGAGGCATCTCTTGCGTATGGCCCGGCAGCGGGCGACGGTGCAAATATGACCGCACCAGCCGGCGCACCAAGCCTCGCCGGGGATCTTCTCAGGGATCCGACCCCCCCCAACACCGACGGGCAGGGGCTGGATGAAATGGTACGCCGCTGCCCTGCTCGCCGGCCGAAGCGCCTGACCATCGCCGGTGGCCGCTCTCTCCCTGTCCTCCAGCTCCTCCAGGCTCGTCACGGAGGGCCTCCGAGAGGTTGACGTCGGACACGGATGACCGAGTCGGAGTGCCGGCGCCATGCCTCGGAACACACCATGCGAAGGTAGCGCACGATCTGCCGGTACTCGCGGTCATGCCTGGCCATCTCGGCGGGTGTGGCTCCCGCCGGCGGTCGCCTGGGCAAGTATGGAAAGCCCTCGCCGGGTGACCGGGTTGGCGCCAGGGTACAACTCGGCCGCCTTCGCCTGCGTCGTCCAAACCATGGCTTTCACTGGCACCGCCGCTGTGGCGCCGGCAGCCTCCTGGGCAAACTGCGCCTTTGGCGGCCGGCGCCGGCCTGTCCGGCTTCTGTGGCTTCCCGCCGCGCCGCCTGCGCCGGAAGCTGCTGGCCCATCACTGCTGGCCGCCTGGACCGGCAGAACCCCTGCGTGTGCCCTGGATGTCAGCATGGGGGTTCCGGATGAGGGTCCTGTCGGTGTTAATCGCCCGAACCAGCGCCTGTCTCTATCTGTCTCTCCAGCCCGCTCCACTCGCCGAAGAAGACCGAGACGTCTTCGCCGGAAGCCACCGCCTTCCGGAGCGCCTCGACGACTCCAACCACGGCGGCGGAAGTGAACGACATGGCGTCGGAGGGATCCATTAGCGGATGCTGAAACACGTCGGGGAAGACGCAAAGCCAGAAAGCAGCTGCGGCATTTGCGTCGGATCGACGGTTGTCCCTACGCACAAAGATGTGCTACACCACAACTCAAGAACCCTATGCAGACTTTCACGCATTTCGGTGGCAAGTCTGGAGATGTCTGCGGGTCTGGATGCATGGCTGGGGCCCAAAGCTATTTTGTTGCTGGGGCAAGATACTCACACAGAATCACGCGGATACAAGAATGCCACTACCAAAAACAGACTTCCAGACTGAGATGGAGAGCGGACATGCAGGCAGATGCCGAAACCACGGTCAACGCCAGGCGCATTTAGGTTGAAAT
This sequence comes from Symbiodinium sp. clade A Y106, assembly GCA_003297005.1. Classification (NCBI taxonomy): domain Eukaryota; class Dinophyceae; order Suessiales; family Symbiodiniaceae; genus Symbiodinium; species Symbiodinium sp. clade A. Next base: position 14,056 of record BGNK01006552.1, on the reverse strand, counting down.
TCTGCCGTGCTGAAGCTAAGGGCGGCTGGGCGGCTGGTGGCGAATCTGGAAAAGAAAGTCCTCGTGTCCACCTCTGAGCACCAGTCACCAACTAGATTCCAACTTCAATCATGCATCCGTCCGACAAAGCAGGTAAACTGCACCGTCACAGGTGGAAGTTTCCATATGTTTCCATTTGCGAACATCTGCTGGGGAAGGAAAGATGGCGCGTGCATCAAGGCACGCCTGCCTGTGGTTGGACCACTTCCAAGAGTAGAAAGCTGAAAGCCTCTTGCTTTCCCCCCAGACCACCACAAGATGCATGCCCTCCACCACTCTGAACGCAATGTCCTAAACAAGGCCTCAAACTCCAAACCGAAACTTCGGCTTGTTTGCAGCGTCCGGCACCTTCGGGGGCTCCTTGCGGTGCCCCTGCCATGGGCCGAGGCAAGGTTCAGGATCTCAGTCTTCTCTGTCCCTCCTTTCTTCTCCGTTACACAAAACATTACAAAACTCAAACTCAGGACTCGTCGTTCCCACGCAGCAAAAGGCATCCCGCCCGCACCTACATCGCACAACCCCGGGAGAGCCTTGTCCTTCTTGGAAGCCTGGTGCCTCCTCTGAGACAGCCTTGCAAATCCTTCGTGGGCAAAGTTGAAGGTCCGGAGCCTCAGCAAGCACTGGGGTCGAGAATTGGGCCTTGCATTCCATGTGAAGCATTTTGAACTCAATCTCGCAGGCTCTTATCCTGCGCCGAGCTCTGAACAACTGCGAGGACATCGACTGGCTCACAGAACTCACTCCCGCGAGCAGCCTGTCAAGACAGTGGCACAAACACAGGCCTTTACATGCCGCTTCATCCGAGAAAGGCTGCGACAGACGCCTTCACATGAAGCCCCAAAGCCCTCAGCTTGTCGGCTTATGATCTGGCGGAGTTCATGCCCGATACCGCCAGCAGAAGCTTCGATCTTCAGGACTCGAGTCTTCGCCGAGGCCAAGCCCAAGCTACGACAACGCCGCCCACAACAATCAGACGACTACAAGGAGAGCACGTAGCATGCTTCTTCCTTCGCGCAACATCTCAACGATCTCGCGGTACCTACGGTTTGCAGCGGCCCCGGGCGCTGCCTCAAGCATGCCTTCAGCAGCTGGTCACGCTCGGTGCCCAAGTAGCGGTAGAGTAGCTGGGCATGGGCAGAGGATCGCAGTCAGACAGGCTGGTCTAGACCAAACACTCTCGATCAGTGTCTGAAGAGTGTGTAGACCGGACATGGGATTCGCAAGCTTGGGGTGCAGGTTCAAACCCCAAGCCCGAGGCCTGCAGGTACTCCGACAAGATGCGCCCTGCCACGCCTTGCCGCGTCTTGGCAGTTCGGGCACCTGGTCAAAATGCTGTGCACAGCAGTGCACGCCAGGAGGCAGATCTGAGAGTCAGTGCATTTTCACAGCGGGAAAAGTTGAAGCGAAATAGGCCTGAGAATGCCAGTTACCCAAGCAGTTCTGCGTAGGCGTAGGACAACTAGAGCACCACTACATACAAACGTTGCAAGCTTCGAGCGCAGGGAGTCATGCTTGAAGCGGCATTCCAGGTCCGCACATCCTTCAGAGCAACATAGACATAGATGCACCCGCCTTCATCGAAGCCGCCTTCCAAAACGGAAGCCAGCGTCTCGATCACCAGGGCGGCAATGCGGTTTCCATCACCAGACTCCTGGTGACACGCGGGCGGCCAGGCGGCCAGCCCTCTCGCCGGACGATTTGTCATGTCGTGTGCCAAATTCGGCGGTACGCATTCAGCCTGATTTGTTCAGAATGGCTCCCTCCGTTGGGAAGCAGTCTGGGAGGGCTGGCGGGCAGGGCACACTGGGAAGGGGTCATTCTGAAAACATGCTGTGTTCCAAATACGTGTTCTTTGCAGCACATTGGCCTCATTCGGAGCAAGCTCCCAATCCTGGGAAGTCTCATGTGGGACCGAGTGCTGGCCCAAAGCGCTTCAGAAACCAAATGTCATGCCGAAACAGCCTGACAGATGTCGAATTCTGGTCAATGTCTTCTCATTGCCTCCTTCCCAATGCCTCATTCTTCTGCCACAAATACATTTTAAGGGATGTGGCCAAAACATTGGGATTGGGTGCAGCCTCAGTGGCAGCGACGCAACACATCTCACTGAAGCTCTCCTGACGCTGCCACAGAGCGAACAGCTCGGCGCCTTGGAGCACTTGGAGCAGAGTAGCAGAGTGACTTGGCTCAAGCGCTGAAGAGCCTGGGCTTAGGCATCCACACTGCGGCGACAGCTGCACGTATGCATTGAGCAGCTGCACCTACCGATTGGCTCCCAGATGGACACCCTGGCAATGTCTCGTCCTTGTCGAAGCCGGAGCAGAACAATGAAGCCGTGAAGCCCGGCCCCCGTGCAGCCGTGCAGCGCCTCCCCGCTTCGGAGCTCCGCACAGAGCCCGGCCAGTGAAGCTTCGGCTCGCTGCTTCTCGCCTCAGCGATCTACGGCCAATCTCGGCCAAACGAGAGGTCTGGGGATACTTCAGCTCTGAGTGCGAACGCCTGCAACATCCTGCAACAACCGCCAACACCAAGTTCCGCGCCCTGCAGCTCATTTGCAAGTGTGCGGGCCCTCTCACCTGGCGAAAGGGCCGCTCGCAGCAGCAAGAATAGTAGAGCTCCAAAACCAGCAACAAAAATGATGGTGGTGGTGGTGGTGGTGGGGGCGGCGGCGGCGGCGGCGGTGGTGGTGGCGCTGGCAGTGGCGGTTTCAACACCCGGATACTTCACACAGCAAATGCAAGACAGGGCGCTCTCCATGGATCAGGGAACCAATTCATGGCCAAGGCGTACCCGCACCGTTGATTTAGGCTACACACTTCTCAGGGTTCCAGGGTTGGAGCTTTTGGGTTAGGGGATCGCTCCAAGGCTTCACTGAATGCCGGGTACAAAAACAGCGCGCGAGGTTAACGAGTTCACCTCGAAGCTTCGGGATCTGAATCTGGCTCAGCAGCTTAGCTTGGTGAGGTATAGCGAGCCTTGAACCATACAGAATCTATGTGAACCAGGCATGTCATGCCTAGCCGTGACTTCATTCTCGGCCCCATGGAACTAACAAGGACTCTCAGCGTGCTGCTTCCCTTTTCGTCTCTCGCCAAGGATTCCCAGGTCTTCTCGGATTCCCATGTCTGGCTTCGGGTGCGCACTGACTTGGGGCTCGAAGCTGCATGACCTGCTTTGAAGACCTACTAGTTGCACCTCTCTTGCTAGCCTCTTGGCTTATTTCGCTCCAGCTCCAAGCAACATAGTTCCAGAACTCCTGTAAGGAGGCGCAGACCAAGAAGCGAAACTCGACATTCCTGTCTATGGGTCACAAGCATCGAAACAGATGTCTTTGGATGTACCGGTAACCTGCAGCTTCAGGATGTAATGGGAGCCTCTTGGTCTCACCTGTGCTGTAAACGTACACAAAGGAAGGGAGCTTCTCCATTCACGGCCTCAAGATCTTGCTGTCTGGAAGGACAGATGTGCAATGTCGCGTCGTATGCTGTGCAGAGAGGAGAAGCGCCGTATGGCTGCCGCTGCCTGCAGCACTTAAAGAGAACCACAGGGCCAGCGCGCTTGCTTCGCAGCACTAGCAGAGAGGACGGCAGGGCTGGCGGCATTATGTACAAAGACTCCGGGCTACGGGTGGGCCCGGGCTGCAAGCTACACTTTGTCCTTCGCAGAAGGCCAAACTTGGAGTCAACTCAAATCCACGTCGGGCACGGAAGAAGCTGCCTTGGAAATCTGCAAACTAAATCGCTGAATCGTTTACATCCCCCAAAAGCAGTTGTTCCACGCCGTTTTCATCTTAGAACTCCCATTCAGCAGGAACCGAAGAAAACCTTCAAAAACTCGTGTACAAAAACCGGAGCATGCAGAGGGAAGCGCATGTTGTGAAATTCAGAAGACAAGCCGAGGTGTTATCCAGAACGACTCCAACCAAGCCGTGACTTCCGTCCTGACTACTGTCAACAGCAGTTTTGCTGCTGCTGCTGATGAGCTGACTTGCTTACATCTAGCTTTCTTTTTTTCATTGGTGCTTGCATCTATTTACACTGTGAACGGTGTGCATTCATTTCCATTCAAGCAACTAGATATGCAAATGAATATGCGTGTATGCCATAAACTTGTCTGCTTATCTGCTTAGGACCTGCTGCTGTTGCCAGATGGCTCTATCGACACCGCGAAATGGTATATCGAATCTTGGCTGCGCGTCCTTTCTCTGACCCTGCGAGATCATGGTTCTTTACGGGGCTTCCGAACCCGACCAACATGTGACTTACAGTGATTCATGCGTTTCGCGTGTAGTGTACTCAACCCGGTGATTGGGTGTGCTTAGTTTTTTGCGTGTATTGGCATCGTTCGCGGCTTCGAGGAAACTACACTCGCCGGTCTTGTCGTTCTTGTTGGTGCAAGCCCCTTACATCCAGGAAGCCACCTTCGCCATGACCGCAGGCGATACCGGGAGCCGTTGGAGCCTTCGCTCGGATTCCCAGTGTTGGAGCTTCCTAAAAGGGGTTTTCCTAAAGACACAGACCTGTCCCTTGACAAGAGAATTCTGCCTTCCAAGGCCTACTCACAGGCACCTACAGTAACTCTCTGTTGTGCGCCCTGGCCTGGGCGACCGTGGCGATCGTGGCGACCGTGGCGACCGCGGCGACTTCGAGGGTTCCGAGCGCACCGAGGGCGTCGCCAAGGGCACAGCTGAAGGCACCTTTGACGCTGCGGAAGCCTCGAGCTCAGTGGCGGCCTCGAGAGGTAAGAGGCGCGCAAGACTCGGCGAAGACGCAACGAAGTGATTGAGGTGGACATGAGGACAAGCTGACAAGCATCATCTTTGTGTCAGGAGAACCTCGCTGCCTCACTGCTCTCAACTCGCTCGGCTGACCGATGGACACAGCAACAAACAAAACGGGTCGCTCGGGACTTGATTGGAACTTGTGATTTGTACGGAGACACCTCATGACCACGACTGCATCCTGCTTGAACTGCAAACCAAGAGCCATAGGGCCATGAACCTCTAAAGAGCCAACTCGACCCATCCCACGCGCCGGCGGAGGCAGGAGTGGTAGCTTGGCAAGCTTGCTCAAGTGGGGTGCCTGAGACATGATGGTCTCACCGCAGCTGTCTCAATGCAACAGGGGTCTTGGGCTTCAAGCTTCAAACATGCAGAAACTGCATCGTGCATTTGGAAAGAAAGCATCCAGGGAAACTCGGGTCTGAAAACCGGCGACACGGGGTTGTTAGCCTCAAGTGTCTGGCACATGCTTCCTCTGCTATTTGCGTGTACTGGCTTTAGGTGCTTTTGGGTGTAAGATTGCCTATCAGTTGCTGGTGCAATGTTCCCCTAACTTCGGCCGTCGGCACCTAGAAGCAGTCTACAAGTATGCATCCCTCGTATGTAGGACAATGTAGGGCCATGTCGCACCAGAGCTGAATAGAAATGGAACCTCGGAGGGGGTGATTTCATCGCCTTGCTGCATGTGGCAGAACCACGTTTGTAAGATTTGCGGCGGACATCTCGGGCGCCGCTTGGCTTAACATTCAGGATTCGGTTTGGCTTCGCGTTGTTTTCCAGCCCGTTCGGGTATAGCCATAGCGATGGATTGGAGCTCATGCATGCAATGCTTCTCTAAAAGTACCCGTTTGGGTGTGGCGGAGCTTCAGCACGTGGAGCGGTTCGACAAGCAAACCCATCACAGCAAGCACAGTAGAACCAACTGGAAGCCGACTGATTCGTGCTCAAGCCCACTCGAAGAGAAGCTGGAGCGCTCGCCTCCTGCGAGATGCTGGCAATCGCCTTGGCCGTGCGACCAACCGCCTGCGGAAGCTGAGCTCTAAGTCACCAGACCATGGTTGAGGGAGGGCACGGACGGGGCTCTGCGGCTATCAGGAACCACTCAGGCGCTTGGGGCAAACAACAGAAGTGCAAACTGCATGCGCCAGAACACATGGCACTTCGGCACCCAGCTCCACGGCCTTGGCAATCGCCACGAACTCGACATTGATCTTGCTGTCCTGTTTCCAGCCGGTTTCGTGTCCATCTGATCCGCCGCTAAGTCCCTCTACGTTCGACGTGAGAACCCGTGCTGGCACCAGAGCACCTCCACAACCTCCAGCAGCAGCTTGCGCCGTAGCTTTTCGGCGCGGATTGCTGCCTCCCCTGGCTGTACGGCAGTTTTCGAAGGCCCTTGTACAGGACTAGTCCTGCCCCAGGCTTTCATGGCTTTCGCGATATTTCTTCCTAGCAACCACAGCAGAGCTGGAGCTAGGCCTAAGCCTTGCAGGGTCCATGCCACCGTCGGCTAAAGTTTAACGGACCTCTTCTGCGGCAGTGCCTAAATATCTCTTGAACCCCCGCCCCCCTCCCCCCTCCAGGTCGCAGACATCTTGCACTAGAACAGTAGCACAAAACACGCATCCAGCCAAGCTTGCGGGATCGCACCCATTTCGCGGCTGCGGGCTTTCTCTTCGTCCAGGAGGCTGCGCAGCCTGAGAAGAAGCAAGAGGCCAGTCCGTGACCGGGCATAAGTCGCTGCGACTTTGAGTTGGCGAAGTCTGAGCTTTGATGAAGGCTACGCCGTCCGTTCCATTGATCGCTTGTACGGCTGGGTTTGGGTTTTAGCTGTCGTGCGTACCTTGCAATGCTGCAGAAGCCTCCTGTCATGCTGACTTGAACAAGCTCCGTTGTCTTGGATGACGTTCAGATCCACTGGGAGGGAGAGGTTCTGGCAAACTCCTTGGTTCTTCGGATGCTCCATACTCGTACTATCCCTTTGCTTCTTCGTTCTGCTGCCTTGGCCCTACGTGGTGCCAAACAAGCAGCGGGTACTGGTCCTGCTGCTTTGCAGCGCCGCTCTCGTTCACCAGATGACGATGTCTTTGCATGGTTTTTGCAATCGCAGAATGCATGATTGATAGCTGAATGTTTCTTTTGACTCTTGTCAAGGTGTTCGACGTGTTTCTTTCGATTCTTGCCAAGAGTGTCCGCCACTCACATGTTGAAAACTTTCCGAAAGCACGGAACCATCCTGCCTCGCAATCTCTGCCGATGCCTCTCCGGCGTTCGGCTGCTGTCCCTCGGATTTGCAGCGCGGAAAACATCACTGGAGAATGGAGTCTGACAAAGTTAGTGGTGCCGGCCCTATCGTCAAGCCTGGCTGAAGTCCAAGGGTTGCTGGTGGGTGAGCTCGCTCTGCAACAGGGAAGATGAGACAAATCCCAAAGTGAATCGTGTGGGGCTGACCCCGCACCCGGTAACATGATTCAACTGTGAAGTTCGCTCCACGAACATGGTTCGGCACGGCAAACGCTTGCCCTTCCCGCTGCCCTTTGCACCCAAGGGGTGGGACTCTCGCGAGTACCAGAGCGATTGGCTAGCAAAAGGACAGTACGTCCTTCGTGGAGTTGCAAAGCCCAGGACTTCGTGAGCCCAGAGGCAATTTCTAATCTTCAAGTTGGTACCGGAGCAGGCAACAACCTGTCTCCAAGGACCTCTTGAGCAATGGGCGGACCGAGTGGCCAGTCGCCAGGAAAAGGAAAAGGCGACGGCACCCCAGCCGCTTCGTCAGCGGTGACCGCCAATCCGGAGGTGGTGCGGAATAACTACATCCCGGTCTTCGATGGACGGCCAAGCTCTTACAAGGCATACGGAAAAGAGTGGCCATCTACTTCAAGAATCTCAAGAAGATGTCCATTGCGAACAATAAGACAGAGGCCACCATTAAGGACGAGTACGTGGAAGAGGTGCCAGGCGCCACCTGCCCGAGGTTCGAGCGGGACGAGGTTTCTACCTGTGGTGGCGATGGCTGAGAATGGATCCCAGCTGCCTGTGGCTGCCCATTTTGGCGGAAAAGGAAGCCGAAAGGAAAAGGAAAGGGCAAGCCGCCAGGGCGTACCATACTGAAAGGAAAAGGGTTCAAGGGCAAGAACCAGCTCCCACCGCCGAAGGGGGCTGTGGAGTGCCGACTTCCGCCGTCGATGTGGAAGAGTTTGAAGTAATTACGGAATCAACCGGTCCAAGAACGAGTTTGACCGCCACCCCGAGAATGCCTACCTACAGGGTGGCCGACGCTGAACAGACCATCTTTTGGGAGGTCTAACCTTTCAGTGTCCTTCGACCTTCCGGACTGGAACTTTGAGGACACCGAAGGGCCTTCTTTTGAGTTGATGGACAAGGAGATGCCTCCTGTGCTGTGGTTGGTGCACTAAGTGGTCTTCGCTGCAGAATCTCACAAGCCGATCTCCGGAGTCCCTCTCGAGGTCCTGCATGCCACCAGGGACTATACCAGCCACCACCACACGCACTTGATGTTCGTGCGGCGCGTCTTCCTGCGCATGGCCCCACTGGGGATTGCCGTCATCGAGCACCCTCGCGGGGCAACCCAACCCGCCACGACCGGAAGCCACCATGGACCATGGACCAGTGCGCCATGGGGGCCCCTGCCCGAAACAAACACGGCGAGATGGCGCCCATCCAGAAGACGACCAGGCTGGTCGTTGCTTGATTGGGTCCCGCGCCACGCTGGAGCCTACTACGCCCACTTCGTGTACGGCAATGCGACCACAGAGAAGGCTACGCCAGCCTCCGATGTCGACATGGAGGAGTCTGATGCCCCGCCTCCGGAAAAGACCACCACTGGAGACCTCCTCGACGGCCTCGATCTCCCAACGAACGGTGCTGAACGCAACTTCGGCAGTGGAAGTGCCCAGCAACACTCCTGCACTGCAGCCTGGGACACCCGAGCAACCGTGATCTGAAGGTTGCGCTGGCCCAGAGTGACGGACTGCAAGAACCCGCGCAGGTCCCAAGACTACGCTCAGGACCACCTATCGCTTCAACGAGCGCCTCCTCTCAGTAGCCGTTCCAACTGGGGCTTGTTGTGAAGTCGGTCAGGGCACGGTTTGGGAGGGAATCAGCCTGGAACACAGTCTACACGATCACATTCCAAATCAGACAGAATCCGGATTTTGGGGTCTGGGAATGTCTGGGGTGAGGTTATACGGGTTGGTNAGTCTACACGATCACATTCCAAATCAGACAGAATCCGGATTTTGGGGTCTGGGAATGTCTGGGGTGAGGTTATACGGGTTGGTGGTGTGCTGACTTCTGGTCAGCTGTGTGCTCTGCACCATGCGGCAGCAAGCTTTTGCCAGGATTTTGCCGATACAAGCAAGCAACCAGGATTTTGCCGATGCAAGCAAGCAACGAACCCAAGCCTCAGTTTCTATCGAAGCGNTTTGCCGATACAAGCAAGCAACCAGGATTTTGCCGATGCAAGCAAGCAACGAACCCAAGCCTCAGTTTCTATCGAAGCGGACATTTTTGGGCCAGCAGGCCCATCATTGTCACCGCACAACCACATCACAAAGTCGGCAGGGCATGCGTTTTGCATCATATACATGTGCGCCAATGCGCGCAACACGACAAGCCGGACACGCCGAAAAGCAGCAACGCCGACATGCTCAACACAACACATGATGTCAGGTCAAGATTGGTTGTAGGACTGAGTGTTCAGGGTTGAAGTTACGGTTGAATGCCCCATTTCAACTCTGGAGTTTAGGATGATTGACTGAACGAATTAGGGTCAAAGACTCAATGACTCAATTATTCGGTGTCCAAGCGGTTATCATTCACTGGCCAACACAAGCACAAAATCAATCAAGCATGCCAAGCTTCCACAAGCACAAAANTGAACGAATTAGGGTCAAAGACTCAATGACTCAATTATTCGGTGTCCAAGCGGTTATCATTCACTGGCCAACACAAGCACAAAATCAATCAAGCATGCCAAGCTTCCACAAGCACAAAACCAATCAAGCATTGCCAAGCTTCAGCCATTGCCACTGCAGTCAGTTTCTGGCAATCAGCCCCATTGTGCCCACAGCACACTTGGGGAACAAAGTCGACAGGTGCATCATGTCATCACGCTGATGTCACAGCCCAGCATCACAGTCCGCACGACACGCCGACAACCGCCTTCAACCGACAAGAACACGACACACGAGGACTGCTGCACTGCGCGAGTCANTCACAGTCCGCACGACACGCCGACAACCGCCTTCAACCGACAAGAACACGACACACGAGGACTGCTGCACTGCGCGAGTCAACTGTATTGCAAGCAATGCCATGCCACCAACCATGCCAGCATCGACCACCAAGCCAACAATGTGCAAAGATAACCAGTGCCAATTAGACAGATTAAGATTGCTTGATTGGAACCCAACAACAAACTTANCAAGCAATGCCATGCCACCAACCATGCCAGCATCGACCACCAAGCCAACAATGTGCAAAGATAACCAGTGCCAATTAGACAGATTAAGATTGCTTGATTGGAACCCAACAACAAACTTACACTTACCTCAAATGAGAGCACCTCGCAACCGTGCAAGCGAAGCAGCAACACTTTTTTGCAGGCGGGCGCCGCACATGCAACTGTCTGAAAGAGGCATTGCACGGGTAGCTGATCTCGAAGTCGATTTGATCGAACCTGAAACGAGCCAACGATCGGTGAACTTTGCCCGGTTTACCATGGACAGTCTAGTTGTGTGTTCCTACTCAAGTTACGAAATGCCAAGCTCAAGGACACAAGGGCAACTGCAATGCAAACTCTGACCCATATTTTCCCTATCGATTTCGCGAGCCACAGGCAGTCATGCGAGGGAAGCTTGAAACAAACAATTGGCCCACTCCAATCCCCACAAAACTGACTTGCAATGTTCATGCAATCAAGAGACATCCTCACAATGATCTGGGGCGACATGAGCTCTCAGCGAACACTGCTGCGGGACTCGACATCCTGGGTATCCTGGTCCTGACTGGGTGCCGGACTGCTGAAGAAGCTTCTCATCCTACGCCGCAGCTCCGGGGACCCATCCGTTCGCATGGTTGCAAGGCTGCTGCTGCTGCTCCTGCGCTCCGGAACCGGGGGCTTTCTGTGCACATAGGACAGGAGGTAGAGGATCTGAACCCCGACGAGTGGCAAATANTGCTGCTGCTCCTGCGCTCCGGAACCGGGGGCTTTCTGTGCACATAGGACAGGAGGTAGAGGATCTGAACCCCGACGAGTGGCAAATACATGGCATTGCCTGCCATGCGCTTCAACTCTGCAGGGCTGCAGTTCTTGAGGCCGGTCTTCACAGCGAGCTCCTTGCCGTGGAGTGGGTGGAAGACGTTGAAGCCCATTGCGACGAGGTGTTCCAACGGCACCAGCGGCCTTAGACGGGTAAAGGAATGGATCAAGCCATGCGTCACCAAGGTTGGTATCATGTTGCCAGCCGCTGGACCAAATCCTGGGTTTTGCTCCAGGTCAGCAATCACCAACTCATCACTCGATCCATGCAGCACTGGCACAACACGCTTCAAACCTTTGACATAGTGAGCTTTCATCCTGTGGATCGCACCGGCTGGGTAGAAGTCGCTCCAATCTCGCCGGATATTGAGCCTCACCATCTCAGCATGGCACTTCTTGTTCTTCGCCAAGTGGTCAAGCTCGGACATGAGGAAACCATCCGGAGCACACCAAAACATGTCTGCGTCCGCAACCAAGCCCGCCTCGAACATTAGCGTGAAGTCTTCAATGGAGCCTCGCAAAACATGGTCTTTGCGGATTCCCCATGTGTACCTCCTCTCAGGCCTGTTCACAGGGTGGCCGAGCAACTTCGGGTCCAAGACCAAGTCCAGGAGATTGTACATGTCTTCGAACAAGTTCTGTAGCACTGCGGACGGGAAATTGGCATGACACTCGTGAATGAAGAGCACAGGCTGGCTGCTGCGGACATGGCATGCCCATGCCAAGAAGGCAAGGTGGTTGTTGGAGTCCACCCCGTTCCTCTTGCCCAATGGCGACCACGCTTTGCAAACGGATCCTGCCACTTCAATTGTGATGGGATCACTGCGAGGTTGGTGCGGTGCTTCCAGCGGCCCATTCACCGCTTCCTCAAAGCTGCGCCTCGAGAAATCGGAGAGCATCATGTGCAACTGCAATGAGCAATCATGAAGAACTCAAGAACACACATGTGAAATTACTGAACAATCCTCCCGCCTGCAATATTGATGAGTTCTCCAACACTTTGCAGAGCCAAGAGCTTCTGCAGGACGTGCAAGCACGTAGGTTTGGAGAGTGTCCAAGGCCTCCTTGCTTGCTTCCATGCCAGACTGCCGGTGCTTGTGGTACTTGTCCACATGCTGCCTGGCTCCGTCGGAGAATGCATCCAGGATGTTGCTGAAGACAAGTCGTTGACCGATACGGCGAGGGGC